>CAJVPM010002108.1:0-10511 GCA_910592325.1 Scutellospora calospora | reverse complement strand
AACAATAAGAACTAAAAATAAAAATTGCATAGATTTAAGTGGCAACAATCTATAACTATCATCTACATAAGTAAAAATCTGCTACAGAAAAAAATACTAATGTAGAAGTAATAAAAAAGGAAATAAAAAGAAATAAACAAAAACAAAAAAGAAAAGGTTGCCCTTTAGCCTGAACTAGGAACAATAATATTATATTATAGCAATATAAGCATATCTCATATAATTTCTAACCGAACTCTATCTTTCGATTAATCTGTCCTGTACTTTAGCTATATTTTCCAGAGACCAGACATACGTGGTTACTTACATATAGCACAACAAAGATCTAAACAGACCAATTTGTCACATAGTTGCTTTTTCCATAATAATCCAAAAATGGTAAGGATAAACAAAGATCGTCGTTTACAGGGAAAACCCAATTCCTCATTTTTCAAAAAAGAAAAATAGAAAAAAGAGAAAAAAGGAAAAGCCATAGAACTTTGGTATAGAAAGTTTATTCAGTTAGAACCAAAAATCATAAGCCAGAAGAGGGAGTGTATTACTACTTGACCCAGTCCAAGTAGTTTAGTGAGTTTATCTGCAATATCTCTACAAGTTATCTAGTAAGCTAAGAAAAAACTAAGACCTGCTAAGGTCAGCAGCAAAGCTCCAGTAGGCCACTTACAAAACTAGTGGTAATAGTTCAAAAACTGTACTCTGCCTAGTTCAGGACATTATTCCTCACGCTATTCAATATTTTTTCCTTGCTGGGTAGTTAGGGTTATTTCTTGTAGTATTTTTCTGTTTACTCCATTTTGGTTCCAGTGATCATCAGAAAGAGTTGTGTATAAAAATTAAAATTTAATTTAAAATAGTTAAATATAGTATTTAAATAGAAAATAGAAAGTATAATATTATATTAGATACCTTTGTTTAACTAAAAGTTAAATTTATATAAAACAAATATAGTTTGAAATTTTTAATACAAAACTTGTATTCTATTTTTAAAATAAAGTTTCTAATATAATATTATTTAATAAAAAAAAATTAATTAAATTTGTAATTTGAATTACAAATCTTATATATAATATAAGTTTTGTACAAATTTGATAAGAGCTAAATTTTGTAGTTATAATTTATATAATAGTTACAGTTTTGTACTAATTTAATAAAAGTTTGTTTTATTAAAAATAAAAATTTTAGATTTAGTAATTTTAGTATAGTAGTTAAATTACTAGATTGCTATACAATAGATTTAAAATTCAAATCTTATTATTAATAAATTTGAATAATTTTTCTAATATTATAATATATTATAGTTATCTCTGTTTGTTTCTAGAAATATACTTCTATAAATTAAATTATACTAAATTGATCTGAACTTAGAATAATAATATAATATTATACAAATAAATTTTAAAAAGATATACAAACAAAGAATCTACTTAGTAGATATTCTAAGTTAGTAATATAGTATAGTCTTTCTATAAGTTATATTAGTTAAAGTTTAATCTAAAAAAAGATTCTATTTAATAAAAATAAAAAGTTTTGAAATTATTAGATAAAGAGTAACTATGACTAGCTAGAAACTAAAAAAGAACTAAGTTAATTAACTAGTAAAAGATTATAATAAAATCTAGAATTGTATAAATATCTACAAATATTTAATTTAGATGAATTTGTAAAATAGATACAGACTATTTTAGTAGATTTATTTTAAGATTAACTAGCTCAGCAATATTTACAATATATATTAGATATAATATAACTTAAAAGAATCTAAACTATTCTGAATAAATAAATTTATAATAAGCTAACTAGTTTATATAATTAGATATTATATAGGTCTAGCGATCTTAGTATAGTAGTTAGATTGCCAAACTGTCATACAAAAGGTCTAGGGTTCAAATCCCACTGTCGACAAATTTGAATAATTACCTGGACCTTTGTACCTAACTTACGGTAAACTCTGTCTGTTTCTGGGGGTTGTAACCCTGTAAATCATATTGCACCAATATTATTCAGATATTAGAAGTGTGATAAAGTGTGTAATGTTATATGAATAAATCTTGATAGGATCTACGAGCAGGGGACCTGCATAGTAGAAATCCTAAGTTGGTGAAGTAGTACAGCTTTCAATGGTCATACTAGCTAATGCTTAATTCAGAAAAGAAACTGTCACTTCAAAAATGTAGATCAAGTTGGGTGTGAGTAAGTCTGTTCCATGAGAAGAATTAGCAACACCAACTTGGCTTGGCGGCTAACTAGATTGGGAGAATCTATCTTGTGAAACATTTGAAGAGATCAGTAAACAGAAAACCAGTAGAGAGCTATGATAGGAACTGAGGTTGTATGAACATCACAAGGGTACAAATCCATAGACATCTATGAAATAGGCATAGACTACCCCTTAGTAGAGGTTATGTCTATAAGTAAAGTAGCTCTTAATCTCGATTATAACTGTATTTGAGCTGGTGTTACAAAATATTAAAAATCAGAAGACTTAAATAGGGATCTACAAGTGGATCTCAGGTATGGCAGTTAGCAGGTAACCTGCAGGCAGAACCTTTAAATAGATAATGACTAAAGTTGTACAAGTAGCTATCTGTAGTCTCATTGAAATGTAATGTAATACCCTCTCTATTAATTAGAGTTGTAAGTCTTAAATAAAAAATACTAGGACACAAGACTCTCTCTTTAAACTATAAAAAAAAATAAAAAAAATAATTGGATATTATAATAATATTAAGTTAGATCTGTATAGATTAATAAACAAAGTATTTAAATAGATAACTTACAAACAGGTTACAGATATAGTATAATATTATAAAACTAATTAAATAGTCTAACATCTATACAAAAGCCTACTTAAAATAGATAATGACTAAAGTTATATATATAACTTGTTGTATACTTTTCATATAATTACAAATAGTAAAGATTATTAATATATAATTTTATATATAATACTAATAAAATTTTTTCAGTAATATAAGCTGTTTTTACATATCAACTCTTTCTGATGATCCTTTTTTCTAAAATTCAAAAAAACAAAAAACAAAAATTTTATTATGGATAATGAAGAAGGTTCTTTTACAATACAACAGTTTTTACAGAGTTTAACTAGACTTGCTACTAGGGACTCCTTTGTATATTTAATATGCAAGCTAAAAGTGATATTATATAAGATAACTAGCAGGTAGAGCCTTTGTATAAAAAATTTTAGTAAAGAGACAAAAAAAAGCTCTTTGTTAATGAAGTTGGTAAAAGAAAACTTAAGAATATAGGACAATAAACTATTTTGTCTACACACTCCTTTGGGCCTCAGAAAATAATATTCTACTGCAAGCTTTTTCTTCTGGTTTTCCTTTTTTTTAACAAAAGTAGGGAATCTAGGTTCTTCCCTACAAAAGATCAACATTGTTTACTTTTTCTATTTTTGGAAATACTCTGTGGATATGCAACTTTATGCAGTAAACAAAGTCACGTACTTTGTTTGTTATTGTGTCTGTAACAAGACCTTGATGCTACAAGATTTAATTTTTTAAGATAGACTTTATATTAGAAAGAGAATTATTTGAGATAGATTATAAGTTGTATAACTTAAAATTTTTAAGCCTGATTCAGGTTATAGGGTACTTGGTTATCTTTTTTTCTTTTTCTGTTTTTTGTTCTATATTAGTTTTCTTTACCTGTGGCAGGTTTTTCTAGTATAGACTTCATTATAGACTGTGATCACTTAGGTCTATAAAATTTTTAATCTTTTTATATCTTGATACTAGATACTAACTTCTCTTTACTTAGTTCTGACTAGGTAAAGAGGGATCTAGGATCTTGATATATGGCTAAGAGTTGCCTTTATTAATCGAATTCTGGGTATCTGTATGTACAGACTAAGGTTTTTATAAGAAAATAGCTCTTGCAACAGATCGAACTTGAGTACTCTTGAGGTAGCCAAGTTAGTCCAAAATAGTCTAGGGAGAACAAATTAGTATAGTTTTTATATTAGATTGTTTTTTGCTTATTGTAAGCCTTCTCTTAATAAATGACGAGCAAAATCACTTAAGATATAAAAAAAAAAAAAATATATAAGCTGTTTTTAATAACAAAAAAAATTTTTTAAAAAAAAACTGTTTTGACTATTAGAAAACTCAATTTTTGTACTAAAAAATAAATTAGAACTAAAAAAAACTAGATAAAATTTTTAGTTAAAAGTATAAAAGCAGTTTAAAAAATAATTTTAAAAAAATTTTAAATTTTAACTAGTTATAGTTTTTTGAATATAATTCTGTTTAGAAGAAAAAAATTATAAAACTAACTATTTATATATAAAATTAGATATAAAGCAAGTTTATTTAAAGCTACTTTTTTGGTTTACTTAATAAAATTTATAAAAATTTAATGTTTATTATAAGTTTTTTGAAAAAATTTAGTATTAAAGATCTATAGATGAAGTATTTTTTTTAAATTATTTGTAATTTGTTTTGCATTTTAGTATTTTGTTAAAATAAAATAATTAAGTATAGACTTTTTTTTATTGTTTAAAATATATTACAAGTTTAGCATATTAGCAAAATCTAAAATCTTATATAAAATATAGTTTTTCTAATCTTTTATTTATAGTAACTATTTTTTTATTAAAAAATTTAAAAATTTAATAAAAATTACAAAAAAAGTTTATTATTTTTTTAAATATTTTTAATATAATTATAAATTTTGTTTACTTATTATTTTTAAATATTAATATTAAAACAAAAAGATATTAAACTAAATTAAGAAATGCAAAAAATAAGTAAAACAATATAGTAAACTAATTAGCAAAAGAAGAAAGTAATTCAAATATTATACTAAATCTAACTAAAATCAAAAGTAAAAAGTTTGTCTATAACAGGTTAAACAGAATTAAAACTTAGTTAAAGTTTTTATAATAAAACTAACAAAAAGATATATTGATACAGAATAAGCTTTTTTTAAAATGAATAATCTGATAATAATATAAAATATAACTTAAAAAAGTTATAGCAAAGATTTAAAAGTAAAAAAAAATAAAGTCTAATAACTTTAGTATAGTAGTTAAATTACTAGACTATTATATAATATGTCTAGAATTCAAATTCTACTATTAAAAAATTTGATTAATTTCTTAGATCTGTAATATATTATAATAAACTCTGTTTCTAGAGGTATATTCCTGTAAATTGAGTTGTACTAAATTAATCTGAACTTAGAAATATAGTATAATATTATATGAATAAATTTTGATAAGATATATAAGCAAAAGATTTATATAGTAGAAATCTTGAATTAGTGAAGTAGTATAGCTTTCTGACTAAACTATATTATTTAAAGTTTGATTTGAAAAGAAAACTCAATCTAATTAAAGTAAAAAGTTTTGAGATCTTTAACAAAAGGTAACTAGAATTAGCTAAATACTAAAAAAAAAACTATATTAACTAACTAGTAAAAGACTATAGTAGAATCTAAAATTATATAAATTTTACAAAGGTTTAAGTTAAGTAAAGCTAAGAAATAGATACAAAACTACTCTAATAGAAATTACTTCTGAGGTTAACTAAAACTCTGTATATTTATAATATATTAGACAATATATATTCTAAAAAGATCTAAATGATATTAAGGAAAGATCTGTAAGCAAGTTAGCTGATTTAAGTAGTTAGATATAGTAATAAAATTAATTGATATGAAAAATAGATTAATAATTATAGTATTTAAAAAGATAAATTACAAGCAAATTACAGATATAGCAATATATTATAGAACTAAACAAATAGTCTAAAATTTGTATAACAAATTACTTAAATAGACAATAACTAAAATTATACATATAGTTTATTATATATTTATTATATAATTATAAATCTTAGAAAGAAATATATATATAACTCTGTAATAGAAATTAATAAAATTTAATCAGTTAAAGAAGTGGTCTTAATAAAAAATTAAAGTAAAGAGAAATAAATTATTTGTTAATAAAAGAAAATAAAAATTAACTATACAAATTAAAATATTTAATTAACAAACTTTTAATACTAAATAAACTAAAAAAATTAAAAGCTAGAAATATATAAAAATTACTACTATATAATTTATAAAAAAAAATATTTAAAAGACTTTAACTATTTAATAAGCTACTTAGTATTATGAGAACTATAAAGAGAAAAAGAAAAAGTAGTTAAAACAATATTAGAAAATTTTATAAAAAGAAAAAAAATAATTATAAACTATTACAAAAGATTAAAAGAAGTTTATTTTTAGAAAAAAAATAATTATAAACTATTACAAAAGATTAAAAGAAGTTTATTTTTAGAAAAAAAATAAGAATATTATTAAAGAAGAAAAAAAGCTTAAAGAGCAAAAGCTAGTATAAAAAAAAATAAAGCTATAAATAGATAATACTCTTTTTGTTATATAAAGAAATTTTGCTAAAATTATATAGAACTAGTAATATAAAAAAGTTAATATCTAGAAAAAAAAAGAAGTATTTCTAAAAAAAAAAAAAATGATTAAGAATCTAAACAAAAAAAGAAAAGAAATTATTACTTAGAGAAAAAAGAAAAATTAGAAAAAAAAGAATAAATAGTAGAATTAGTAAAAAAAATAGTTAATAAAGAAATAACAAAAAAAGAATTAGAATAGTAAAATTTATTTTAAACTAGTTAAACAAAATTATTTTAGCTATTAGACTAATATAATATATTATATTTTAGTATTTTAGTAGCAAATAAATAATATTAAACTTAAGAAATTTAATAGATTTTAAAATTATATATAACTTAGTTATAGTTATAGTTAATAACTTAATAAAGTTTATAATATAACTATTAAAAAAAATTATTTCTAAAGCAGAATTTTGTACAAATTTAGTTATTGCAAACGCTAGATACTATTAGAGTTTTAGTTTATATAAAGGCTATATAAAGCTAAAGTAATAGTATAAAAACTTTAACAAATCAGATTTCTTAAGATTATAAATTAAATAAAAGTATAAGCTATTATATTTAATAAAAAAAGAAGCTAATATCTTTTTTAATAAAGTAACATAAAATAATAATTTATTTTTTCTTTATTCTTAAGTATCTTTAATACTTAAATTTTTCTAGTTAAATAAAATATTATTATATTTAAACTATATTAAATATTAGATTTAGAGATCGATGTACTCTCCTTTCTGACCATTTTGTAAGGACTGAGAGTATTTTTATAAACAGACAAAATAAGCTCTATTATGAACTTTACTAAATCTAAAAACAGTAACAGAACAGGAATTTCTTCCCTAGTTCACAGAAAACATAAAACTCTTGCTTTAAAGGTCTCTAAAAGCAAGAAAATTAAACTTGTAGAAAATTTTCTCAAAGAAATACAACTTGAAAAAAATAAAAATAGCTCTTCTGCTATAGGCAAAAAAGATATAGCAATAAAAAATACTTCTTTAGCTTCGACTAGTATATTGCAACAAAATATAGCTAGTAATATTACCTCTAGTTAAGACAAACAAGTCTCACAAGAAAGTGAAAAAAATAGCTTTAAAAAAACAAGCAATTCTAATAACAACACTGTCATATTTAGCTCTAAGACATGTAGTGAAAAAAAAATAACATAAACAACAACATAGAAAAACAACACATGCTTCATTATATGACTTGTTATCAACAAGCTTCAAGTTAACTTTTGTAAACAATAATAATAGCATGTTAAACAGATTATAGTCAAGTTTATTTGCAAAAATTAAAAGAGGATAGTTAGAATTTTTCTCTTTTTCATTAAGGAACAATATAAAGACAAAGAATAAGAATACTCTCATCTTAGATATTCATAATCTTAATAGCTCTCTAAATGAAATTATGATTTCTCTTTATGACAGTAGAATATGACATAATCGCTGCTAAATCACATATTAATAAAGATATATATTTTCATCTAGAACTAATCTTCACAGATAAAGAAAAACTCAAATCCTATACTTCCAAAGATATAGAGATCTTTGATAAGACCTACTATAGATATATCCCAACTGATATGAAAAAATCTTTCCTTTCAGTTAAAATTAAAAATATTCCTCTAGGTAACAAAGATACTATTTCAAAAAAAATTAAAGAAGCCTTTGAAAATATTAGTTAAATTGCTTCTATTAAACCTTTATTAATCAAAGGTACACTATATCTAACTGATCAGTGGATCATTACCTTTGAAACTACTAAAAATTCTGATCTTGAAGAAAGAATCCTTTGATTCTATATTCTTATAGAAAACAAAATTATTACAGAATAGCATTCTGCTCCAAAACTTTGCTACTTCTATGACAAAGAAGATCATATCAAGAAAGATTATAACTAATATAAAGAAGCTTCTCTACTTCAA
This sequence comes from Scutellospora calospora, assembly GCA_910592325.1. Taxonomy (NCBI): domain Eukaryota; kingdom Fungi; phylum Glomeromycota; class Glomeromycetes; order Diversisporales; family Gigasporaceae; genus Scutellospora; species Scutellospora calospora. The sequence continues at coordinate 2,153 of CAJVPM010002108.1, read as the reverse complement.
CAACAATACAAAGAATTTTTGGCTAACAAAAAGAAAGAAAAAAACATACAACTAGAATTAGAAACTAAAGATTTTAATTCTCAGAGTAATAATACAGAAGTTGTAACAAACAAAGAAACTCAAACCAAAGAAACTCTCTTTTCTGTTTTAATGATATCTGAAGATGAAGTTATGAATATTTCATCAACAGATGATAAGAATTTAGAGACTACAACAGATAACTCTAAAAAAGAAAATATCACTCCTGCAGATATGACAATAGATCTTATATAGAAGAAGAAAAACTTAAGACTACAAACTCTCTAATTGTTTTTATCTTTAATGATAATAATCTGCAACTTTATATAGATGAGATAAATGATGATTTCATAGTAGTCATACCTAAAAAAAAAAAAGATAAAAAGAATATACAAATCAGAAATCAGAACTTATCAGATCTGCTTCTTACAGAAAAGCATATAATAGAGTACAAAATCTTCTGATCTAAGTCTGTATTATAATATTTTTTTTATGACCAGATAATTCAAGTGTAAAATTGCAACCCTTAATGTAAAAGAGTTGAATAACTATCAAAAACAAAGAAACACTTTAATTCTCTTAAAATCATACAAATTAGATCTTATTATACTACAAAAAACAAATCTAAATGACAACAATGCTTTAAAATTTCTCAAAAATTAATAGTTTTTTGATTCAATATAGTCAAACAAAACTGCTATACTTGCAAGCAACAAAGATATTATTTTTAAAAATATAGAAACAAAACTAAATATTAGAGTTACTATTGCAAACTTTATGTTCAAAGGTCTTACTTTCCAAATATTTAATATTTATACAACACTAAATCTAGATAAAAGAAAGCTCTTCTTTGAAAATAGATATCACAACTTAAAGAAAACTGTATTAATATCATTGCTAGGAACTTTAATACTAATTTGTATTCAGAAAAAGATAGAACTAGTGAAGCAGCTTTACAACATGATACCACAAGAACACAATTACAAGACTTTATTAAAAACTTTATAAACTTCTTAAACTTCACTAAGTCTAGACTTTTTCATACTTTCTTTCAAAAAACTCAAAACAAACATACTATAGCTATGTATTTAGACTATATTTTTATAGATAAGAATAATACTTATCTAATCTCACAAATAGATACAAAATTTGGAAACTCAGACTATCTTCTAGTTGAATATATTCTTGACTTTATACCAAAAGAAAAAGAATCTACACTCTGGAGATTTAACAAAGACTGCTTCAAAAATACAAAATTACAGAAAGAAGTATTAGAAGAAATCACTGATTTAGAAGATTTAGAGAATTGGGATTTCTGCAAAATTTGTATATAGTCTATAATAAGAGCTTTTAGAAAACCAAGATTAGTAAAAAACAAAATTGCTAAATTAAACAAAAACATTATCTCACTGAAAGAAAGACTTGCAAGCAACTCTTAAAACTCTTTTCTTAATAATCAAATTAATAGTCTTACTTTAGATCTTCAAGAAGAACTAACACAATTCGCTAAAAAATGACAAATTTGTTCAAAAGCCTGTTAGATTAAACATAGTAAAAAATCAATGAAATACTTTTTTACCAAATACAAAATAAGAAAAACAGGCTTAGTTCTTAAAGATATTAGAGACCCAGAAGCTTCTACACAAACAAATAAAAACATATTGCAATATATTAGAAACAAATATTTTACAATATATTAAAAAGAAGATATCAATATTAATGCAGCTACAATAATTACAGAAGGTCTTCCTCAAGTTACCTCCTCTTACAACCTTATACTTACAAAAGAAATCTCTCAAGAAGAAAATAGTACTACTATTACAAAAACTTACAAACAACAAAGCTCTTAGTACAGATAGACTAACTCATGAATTTTACAAACTCACAGAAGAGGTTATAACCTTTATCCTATATAGAGTCTTTAATTATGCTCTTAACTCAGGAGTAATGCCTACTTCATGGTGCAAGAGTTTGATTTTTTTGATACTTAAAAAAGAACTAGACCTAGAAAATGTTAACAACTAGAGGCCTATCTTTCTAGTAAATAGTAATACAAAAATTTTTATGAAAATTATTGTAAACTGCCTTAACTCTGTATATGAAAAACTTACACTGCATCATCAATATAGATTTAT
>CAJVPM010002107.1:0-10512 GCA_910592325.1 Scutellospora calospora | reverse complement strand
CTATAGGGATATTATATCGACAACTAAATATTATATCACGTGCTGCTGCTCTGGCTCTAGAGTAGGTAGAGCTATTAATTAATTCTAGATGTGCAGTTGCAGTTTGTTGAGAATAGGATTGGGCGTAGTAGGTTCGTTTATACCAATTCCAAAAGTTGCGATATGATCGGTGAAGAGTTGTTCCTGGATAGCACAGCTGACAGGATAAATCTGGGTCTAGAGTTTGAAGTACTGTATATGCTTGACTTGTATTCTGATGTCGTGAATCGTGTGCTTGTATTCTTTCTATATGTATCTGATATGCTCTGTTCATATATGTTGGGTGGAAAGATACCTTATTCCTACACTTTGGGTCGTGGGGTATCTGAGACTACAGATTAGGGTTTGGGATTACTTACGCCTACACGTTTGGCTCGTGGGTAATCCGCGCTTAACTTTTCTAAGTTAAGGTTCGCAGTAAGCTGCTAGCTGTTAGAGTCTTTACGCCTACGCTTTGGCTCGTGGGGTACTCGTCCTTCAGGTATTTCTATTCCTGGGGGTCGCAGTAAGCTGCTAGCTTTAATTAAAGTCCTTATGCCTACAAGTTTGGCTTGTGGGGTACTCGTCCTTCAGGTGTTCCTAACCTGGGGGTCGCAGTAAGCTGCTAGCTGATTAGAGTCCTTACGCCTACAAATTTGGCTCGTAGGGTACTCGTCCTTCAGGTATTCCTAACCTGGGGGTCGCAGTAAGCTGCTAGCTTTATGTTATAATCAAATAGGTATAGTCTGGGCCTAAATTCTACTTTGAAAAGTCCGTGTAACATGAAATAGGTCTTCTTTGGTCTGGGCAATATAGGGCGATTTTTCTCTTTTCGTGTTACGGTGTAACATAGATCTATCCTAGAAGTTATAGATCTCTTTTTCGGAGTTCATGTAATGTAAACCAGGTGTGACATAGATCGCGATCGGCAAAGGATAGAAGAGAGGCTTCTTGGTTTCTAAAAGAGGCTTCTTTAGGGATCGTCAGAGGAGAAAAGAGAGGTTTTCTTAACTTTAAGAAAGGTTTCTTTAGGGCTTCTTTAAAGTTTCTTTAATTAATTTTCCTTCCGGGAGTGTTTCTTTGTTTTTCCGCTAGAAGGCACCAAAATGTTACAAGTGTTGGCCTTCTTAATTTAACACAAGTAACATAAGACACGGAAGAGGGGCTCTTAACGGTGTCCAAGTGGAATATTACTTCACTGTAGCAGTTCGTTACAAAGTTAATGAAAGAGCAAAGATTATACTTTATTTAGAATACAATATCGATAATACAAGACTATCTATTAGTTTCTGTGCTAAGAGAATTCTAATATTAAGGAGATTGCAGAGGTCAAAACCTAAGTTGGGGTAAAGGGAAAAGGTAGGGTTTATATAGCTTTTTAGAAAAGTAAGAAAAGTAAGAAAAGTAAGAAAAGTAAGAAAAGTAATTTGTTCGAACATTGCTTCTAAGATAACTCAATAACTATGTATCTGTTTTACATGATTTATAGCTCGTTCGAATGATCTCATCGAGCTGAATCTAATGGTCTAATTTAAAACTAACTTTAACTATTAAATTTATCGAGAAATCAATAAATACATTCAAGAAATTAACTAAGTAAATTAAATAGATAAAACTCATTTTATAACAATGTAATATTATGTCTCACCAAATGTCTCGTCACACTTCTAATATCCGGATGATATTGGTGCAATGTGATTTACAGGATTACAACTCCAGAAACGAACAGGGTTTACTGTAAGTTGGGTACAAAGGTCTGGGTAATTATTCAAATTCGTCGACAGTAGGATTTGAACTCCAGACCTCTTGCATGGCGGTCTGGCAACCTAACCACTACACTAAGATCGCCAGACCTTATTATTCAAATATTTTATAAGAATCTAATAATATTAAAGACTAAATAGAATCTTTTTTTTTTCAAAAATAATACTGAAGCAAAAACTTTTTTATAAAACAAGTACTAAATTTAAAAAAACTTAGTAAAATATTAGTTCTAAAGAAGTATAAGATATATAGTCTCATAAGACCTTTGAAGTAATAAGTAGCAGAAAGGAGAATGATTTCTTAGATTTATTCGTTTTGTCTACTGTAGATCATTTTGACCATTTCTAGAGCTAAAGAAAAACTTGGATTTGCTTAAGAATATCAATAAAAAACAGCCTAATAGTTATTAAGGAAAGAGAAAGAAGGCCTCAAAATACAGATATTTTATTAGAAAGAATAAGAAAAATATTAGAAGCCAAAGGAACCTTAGAAGGGGTTACTGTCGAAAACTACTACGAAAAACTTTTTTTTCAAAAAAACTGGGGGATTTGGTCTTACCTGAAGCACAGATCTATTCACATAACACAAACACGTAAAAAACAGAAAAACAAACAAACGTGTCAACAAATACTAACAAAACGTACTATGTTACAACCAATAGAAAAGCAGCGTGCAAGTCTAAAACCAGAAAGTTCACAGGCAAGAAGGAAAAGTTACAGGGAATTTAGAAAAAAGTACAAGGTCTTAAAGTCAAGGATAGCGCAAAGATAATAAAATAACAGGTAACAGTAGAAAAGAGATGTAGAATACAGAGAGCTCAAAATGTTTTATTAAGAAGATTACTAAAGAGTATGGCCGAGAAATTATCCAAGAAGGTAGTACATTGGTACTAGGACTTGCAGATCACTTTGATGAAATAGTCGCAAAGGCAATGAATGTCGAGAAAGAATTAATTACTTTAGCAAGGCAGTGGCACATCACACTAGAAAGAGCTGCCTTTACAGAAGGTGTAGACAAAGTTAAAGAAGTTCTAGAAAGAGAACAAGAAGCAACAACTACTCAACAAGAGAACATAAAAGAGGTAGTAGAAGAAGTAGAAATGAGAATTGAGGAAGAGCGGATAACAGAAACAAAGAAAATTATGGAGGTTAAACCAGCTAAGCCTACAAGACAAGATTTACAGCACCAAGAAACAGCAGATAATACTACTAAAAAAGAAGGAAAAAATAAAGTGCTAGAAGGTATGGAAGACGTCTAACTCATAGGAAATAGCATAGAAATTTTCCCTTGCAAGAACAAGATAGAAGACAAATTAGAGCAACTAGAAGAGATAGGAAAAGCAAGATATGGCAGTATGTCTTTAGACTGTAGTGTATAGGCACCTAAACCAAAAGCATGTAAAGAGAAAGAAGAAGTTAAAGCAAAAGTAGCAGCAGTTAAAATTTTAGGAGGCAATGCTGAACAATGAGAAAAATCAATCAGATAGTCACTAAGAAGAAACAAATATATCAAAGCAATTCAAGAAAAGTTCGTTAATGGGAACCAATGGTGTATTATCTATTTTGACTGCAAAAAAGAATATGAAGAAGCTAAGGCAAAACTAGAAAAAAAAAAAGATGAATTCGATCAACTGAATTTAATTCTAGAAGAAAAGACTGAGAAAGAGAATCCAAAGAAAAGAAAAGTACTACAAAATGAAAAGAAGACTAAAGAAGCAAGAGAGACCCAGGCAAAACAAGAGCTTGAAGAAGTACAAAAGAAAAGAGCAACACTATCAGACCAAACTGAAAAAAGAGAGTACTCAACAAGTAGTTCAAGTAGAAAAAGAAAGGAGGTACTATCTGAACGAACAGAAGATAAAAAAATATCTCCAGTTAAAGACAAAGGAAAAAGAAAAATGTATGAGCCAGAAACTTCCCTAAAAGAAAAAGAAGACTCTCATAAAAGTAATGACCTAGATAGAGAACAGAAACCTTACTCAAGAATTGAGGAAACTATTACCGTATGGAACATACCCTACCATATAACAAGGTCACAAGTCTTTTTTGCAATCAAATATCTAGAACGTGTCAAAAACATCGAAATGATCAGAGAAAGCTCAGGAAAAACAAGAGCAGAAGTATCTTTTGAAGAAGGAAGTAGTTTCATACAGGGAATAGAAACTTGGATAGTTCCTCTCACAAATGAACTTCTAGTACGTATAACACCAGGAGCAAACAGAAAAGAAATACTAGAAAACAGAAAACAGCATATAGCAAAATTATATAATATTCTACAAAATGTGAACGAAGTATTACTGCTCAGGCAACTTAAACATACGGGTGCAAAAGCAGTTCATATTTTCAAAAACTCAAATGGAAACAATAAAGGCTATGCTTTAGTATCATTTAGAAACCAACGAGAAAAAGCTCAAGCACAAAAATATGCTGTTAAATACTATGATACAAGGCTATTTTGGGAAGCTTATAGTACAAAACAAGAGGAAGCACCTTTTACTGAAGAAAAATACAAGCACGAACTATATATGCATAACCCATACATAAGGAACTTCAAAAAACAAGAACTAGGCTTTGATAAGACAAATACTCACTACAGAAATAAAGAAGAAAGTACTGAGAAAAAAGATAGTACAGAAAATAGAGCATACATAAAGTCAGAAAAGTGAATCAACTCTATTATAAGAAAAGGAAAGGAAAAGTCATAAAGAGAAAATAGTTATGAAGAATCCTTCTCATACATGGCATAGCGTATTCAAGCTCTAGAGAAAAAACTAAGCAGCTTTGAAAACAATTAGGGACCAGAAGCCTCAAATCGCTCCTAAAAGTCACCAAAGTTAAACTAATGAAAGCTCTAGTAGATCAAAAAGGAAAATTTGAGAGACAAAACAGAGCAAAATTAATACTAAACCAACTAGAAGAAAGGCACAAAGAAGACGGGGAATGCAGAAGAGAGGAAAGAGAGCTAGAAGATAATTTTACTAAGAGAAATAAAGAAAAAGAATATATAAAAATAGGAGCATATAATATTAACGGAATTAAAGGAAATAGTATGAAAGTAGAACTTCTAGCAGAACATGATAAAGCAGAGGGTTATAATATTATTGGAATCATAGAAACTAATATAGAAAAACAGGAAGGTAAATGGATAAATACAAGAAAATACGGATTCACAAGCTTTTGGACAGAAACAGAAAAAGGAAAACACAAAGAGTCAGGAGTTGAGCTTCTTGTTGACCAGAATTGGTTAAGGAATATGGGAGTATATAAAAAGTACAACCCATATCTGCTCAAAGCAGAATTTTTTTTTAGGAAAGTGGTATTTCAAGTATGGATAGTATACCTATCTCTCAAGAACGAAGAAGTAACGAAAAAAGTACACAAGATTCTAATAGAAGAAATTATCAAGAATAAAAAGAACACAATGTACATAATCTTAGGTAATTTCAATACTGTACTAAATGAAAGACTAGACATGAGCAGTGGAGAAAGAAGAAGTACGGATACAAGTGCAAAAATCACAAAATGGCTTAAAAACACAGATCATATAGAAATATTCCGGTTCTGTAATCCAGAACTAATCAGATATTCATGGTTAAATAGTAATGTATCAACTAGAATAGACTACATCTGGATAATACAAGATATGAAGAATCACATCTTAAACAGTAATATAGAACAGATGGAGACAATAACGGATAGCGATCATGGATTAGTTTGGATACAGCTAGACGGATTAGATATTCTTGAGAAAAACAAGTAACGAAGCAAAAAAGGACAAAAAGAAACAAGAAGATTATATCAATATTACAAAGCAACAGAAGAAAATTGGAATAATTACAGCTAAGAAATAGAAAAAATTTTCAAAAATTCAGAAAAAAGGAAACGAAGAAATAGAAATGCAGGAGAACCAGAGCTTAGAATAGACATCGATGAAGAATGGGAACTAATAGCTAAAGCAATACAAGCAGCAGCAAGCAAGTATATCCCTTCAACCAAAACACAAAATTCTAAAGGCCAAATTAGAAAAGAAGTAACGAAATCGATAATATATAGCAGAGCTAAGGTCCTAGGAAGAATATACAGAAAGGGATCTAAAAATATAGAGCAAAGTATTGAGATCCTCGAGAGAGAATTACTAAATGCACGAGTAGAGTACCTTAACATAGAATATAATATCAATATCCCATTTTTACCAGAATGTTGGAACAAGAAATATTGTAACAAAATCAAAGAATGGTAGATTATTCTGAAAGAAAGAGCGCATAAAGAATTACAAGCAATAAACGAAAAAGAAATCAAGAAAAAAATAGAAGAAAGATTTGCTCTAATGCCTAGAAGTCAGAAGCAGATGTTAAATAAGCTACTCAAATGCCCTCATAACAAAATTATTTTAGATAAAGTTCTAGTTCAAAGCAAGGATAAGTTTGAGTGTAGAGAACTAATCACAGAAAGCAATAAAGTCAGAAAAGAGGTTAAAAGGTATTTCAAAGACTAATTCCAAAAAAGAAACTACCAATTCGAGCGAATAGATCAAGAATGGACCAGTATCTATAAAGAGCAAAAAAGAATTAACAAAGACTAGTACGCAGAAGTTATGTACAAAATAACAGAAGAAGAATGGTTAGAAGTCACAAATTTGTTAAAGGAAGATACAGCATCTGGAATTTCAGGAATTGGCTACAAACTCATAAGAAAAGTAAGCTCTAAGACAAGAGAACATTTTATAAAATTTGCAAACCAAATAGTATATGAAGAAAAGTTCCCTAAAAAATGGAAGCTAGGACAAATATATCTAATTCCTAAAAGTACAGATTAGAAATTCAACTTTGCTAGTACAAGGCCAATAATGCTGCTCGAAACATTCAGAAAACTTGTAGTCAGAATAGTTCAAAAAAGGCTAAGCAAGGTGTTTGTTGAAAAGCAGATTTTAAAAGGAGCAAACTTTGCAGGCCTGCCTAATGAAAGTATGATGGCACCAATACATGTTCTAAACAATGTCATCGAATATACAATTCAAAAAGAAAAAGAGTTATGGATTGCATTTCAAGATATGCGAAAAGCTTTTGATTCAGTAAGCATACACGCACTAGAGCTTTCTATGAGAAGAATAAGGCTTCCAAAAAATCTGATCACTTTCATTAAGCAATTATATCAAAACTGCGAAATAAGAGTAATAACAGACGAAGGCCTGATAGACTTTTTTGTAGCTGGTGATGGAATTGATCAAGGAGAAGTGATTTCTCTACTAATGTGGAGAATATTCTATGACCCACTACTAGTGAGAATACAACAGCTAGGAATTGGGTATCAAATGGAGCTCTAATGGCTAACAGAGGTCGAAAAGCGGGTTTACAGAACAGAGAAAGCAATGATTTCAGCGCTAGCATATGCAGATGATACTACGTGGGTAGTAGAATCTCAGCAGGCATTGCAAGAAATTATCCGGGTATCAAATAGCTTTTTCATATTAAATGACATTGAAATCAACAGAGCAAAGTCTGAAGCAATAGCCTGGAGGCCTCACAAGCGGGGAAAAGATGTAGATTTCATAGAAATTGAAACATCACTAAGTCCAATCAAGGTCAAAGAACCTGAAGAAAGCACAAGGTTTTTGGGTGTCTGGATAAGCCTAAGGAAGCAGGAAAAAACCAGTATACTACATTGTAAAAAAGAAGTAGGCAAACTATTATGTGTACTAAGACACAAAAGACTCTCAGCAAGTCAAATAGTATACATAAACAATATGGTATTGCTTCCAAAACTTGAGTATATACTAGCAAATATATGTCTCAAGAAAAAATCTTGTGATATGATACATCAGCCTATGCTAAGACTCATGAAGTGGAAAATGAAGCTATCATCTACATGCGCAAATGCAACTCTTCAGCACAAAGAGATATTTGGAGTAGTAACCCTATAGCAAAAACACATAGAGCATCACATATCTGAGCTCTTTGTAAGAATGAATTCTAATAGCATCGTAGGTATAACTACTCTAATAAGGTTAAAGCAGTCCCAACTAGATATGAATATGTCAGAGTGTATTCTTATTGCAGAAAATATGAATTGGAAAAAGACTAAGCACAGAAACTTAGGACCCAAAATAATGCAGCATGCAAAACGACTTGGTCTTAGTGTCACAAAAATGAGTTTGCTAGAGCTTGGGACTTCTTAAATATACAGGGAGACAAAAACTGCCAGATCAGTAATATACTTGACAAGTGCAAATTAAAAGAGACACAAGAAGATATAAGTAAGCTAAACCTATGATACGTAAACCAGCTTTTAGACAAGGAACAAGAGAGAATGATCACGTAGAGACAACTAAAAGCAAAAGAAGGGAGAAGACATACAGGAAGAAAGGCTCAATAGTTTAAGCTACTAGAAAGAGAATTACTAGTGGACAAGAAGTCAAGAGAAGTGGTTGAAGAATACAGGAAAAAAAAAGGTTTTCAAGTACGAGAAGTTAAGTCAAAGATTTCATAAGACAAAAGGAAAAAAGAGTGGGTACTCATAAAAGGTAAAGAAAACAAAGAGAGTGAATTTGGTCGTATTATTAGAAAAGAAAAGAAGCTTGTAGAAGTAGAGATTTGGGAAGAAGATTACAAAAATTTATAAGAAGTATTTGACTAGCAAGAAGTACTTATCTAGCAAGAAATTTATAAGGAAGGTTGCAACCTTAAAAAAAGTAGTCAAAAGCAAAGAATAGTATTGAAAAATATGCATAATATCTCAAGCTTTATACAGAAAAAAGATAATAGACCACAAGTTGTATTCAATAGAAAGTACTTGGAAAAAATAAGAAAAGAAAACCAGAAAAGTAAGGTAGAAGAGTTCAAAAAGTTCAAGAATTTAGAGCATGTCAAAATAGAAGGAAGCTAGGAAGCAGAGCTAATTAATCAAGTTATCCAGAATACGAAAAATAGAAAAAAATTCAAAGATAGATTAGAAGCAAATAGAAAGAAGAGAAAATAGTATTTTATACAGATAGCTTATTCAGTAGAGAAGATACCTAGGATAGAACAAGAATAGAATATAGTATAGTTCAAATAGATAGTGCAAATAATATAGTCTTTAGTTACAAAAAAAGGATAGAAAACTGGTTCTTATCTACTCAAGCAGAGCTGATAGCTTGTCTAGTAGCAGTGTTATTAGTTTCTAGCAAGTATAAAGTAGAAATAAGAACAGATAGCACATATGCAATTTTCGTAATTGAAAAATGCTTCAAAAATAAGAAATCACGTAAGTTGTTAAAAACCAAAAACAACAACATTCTGTGTGCAATAAAGAAAGTCTGCAAAAGTAAATCAGTTCAACTGACATTTACAAAAGTCAAAAGCCATTCAGGAGATACATATAATGATATAGCAAACAGATTTGCAAAAGAGGGGATACATGAAGCATATAGTATAGAACTGAATAATATCAGTAACAAGAGTATGAAGTATATTCCCGAATGGAAAGGCCTAAGCTTAGAGATTCCTTTGAGAGCCTTTATTAAAAAGACAGTTCAAACAATATACAAAGCAGAGTGGACATAGTTAAGAAAAAGAAATGATGAAGAACACCAAGCAAGTTCCAAAAACAAAATTAGAAAGTATTTAAAGGTATCTTTAAAGGCTGCTGTATGCAATATCAGAACTCAAAAGTAAATTACCTGCGACTATTCAAAATCAAGTGTGTCGAAAACCTCTTTCTAACTGTTGAAGTCTTAAACTGTAAAAAACTGCAGCTATATAAAAGTAGCTTATGCAAGAGATGTGGCAAGGAAAAAGAAATGATCGAACACATAATCATATGTGAAAAAACATATCTCGCATATAAAAAAATTGAGGAAGAAATATGGAAAAGGCTTGGTAAAGACAAAAAGAAGGAGGAAGATTGGGATTTGATAAGTATCCAACAGACCTTACACTATAAATATGAAGAAAAGTGTCAAAAAAAGAAAGAATAGATATGTGGCATACTCAGTGAAGATGATGCAGAAAAAATTAAGAGTATCATCAGTTCTGAAGGAATGATGATCAAATTTTGGAGTCTCTACTGGTATATTTGGATAGAACTTGTATATGAAGAAATATGGAAAACCCAATGCAAAGACATGGAGGCATAGGAGAAAAAGGAAAAAATCTCGAAAAAAGAAAAATACTCATGGAAAAAAAGAGAAAAGAATAATCGGAAAAAAGCACCTGCTAGAGAAAAAACAAATAATAGAGTAGATGAGAATATAGAAGTCTGTAATTTTAGTTTTAAAATAGCATTAAATCATTACGGCTAATTTAGTTTTTTGGACATTTTTTTTAATCACTAAAACTGTAAAATTTAATCAAATTTTATTGACAACCCCTTAAAATTATAATTCTTTGTTAGATGTTGGACGATCAATTGACATGTACATTACTGTAAAATACCCTGAAAATAAAAAATCATATAAGAGAACTAACGTCTAACCGATTACCCCACCCTCCAACTGATTACTTTTTTTATTAATAATTTAGATCATTTGTATATAATGTGTCAAATTATGATATTATAATCCCACCCCAACAGATAAGTCAATACCCTTAAATTTTGGGGTACAGTCTAAATTAGCCGTAATGAATAATTAACATATTAATTAGGAAATTTACATTTATATGTATACGTACCGATTCAGTACTTTCCTTATTTGACAACCACATAACACACATGGTAATTTTTACAGGACTAACAAACAACGTAATTCATGCTT
>CAJVPM010002106.1:0-10520 GCA_910592325.1 Scutellospora calospora | reverse complement strand
AAAATAGTATTAAAAAAAAACCATTGGTTTTAGGGTGAGTCCATTGGTTCGACAGGCTTTTAACATATAAAATATAATTTTTAAAAAAGGCCCAAAAAAACCAAATCGACCGATCTGGCAAATTGTAATTGAAGTTTGCTCAAGCATGTCTTAGTGATCGTAATGGTATTCATTTACTGTAGAGGTTGGAACCGGTTATCGTAATCGAATTTATAACCGGGTTTATCCGGTTATAAATTATAACCGGGTTGAAAATTTTTTTATTCAATAAATCGGGTTTATTGTAACCGGCTTAATCCGATTAATCGGTTAATTATACTGATTAATCGGTTAATTATAAGATAGCTGCGCAGGACCTACGATCAGTGCCTAAGAAATATATATGATTCAACTTCCAAATAACTCAGGGAATTCGTTTTTTGTTTGATCTATATAAGATCGTAAATTGTATCTTTCTATTTATCAGCCTAAAATAATAAAAGGTAATTTACAAATAAGGGCCTAGAATTAAAAATAATTATAAATAGAACCAAAATAAAAATTATTACATATAGAGAATAAATCTTTATTTTTAAGAAATTTGGTCTTTGTGCCTCTATGTGTAATAATTTTCATTTTGGGCTTTTATTTGTAATTATTTTTAATGTTGGGCCTTTATTTGTAAATCTCTTTTTTATTATATAGATCAAACAAAAAACGAATTCGTTTTTTGCTAAAATTTAATTATGCAGTTATACCAATAGTATCGATGATTATTATATGCAGAATCACATGATAAATTGTAGTATATCTGATATTATACAAATAATACATTTATATGTATTCACTCATATCAGCGTATCTTCCATTTGAACCAGTAATTGGCTTAATTAAATTGTTATTTTAAAAGCTAAAACAAAAATAATTTTAACATATTTAAGAGTTAAAATTAGTATCATATGAACTAAATATAAATTGTATAAACTAGCTAGCAAAATAAATATGAAAAATTTTTTATGAAGACTATTTGAGCAAAAATATTATTCCTAATAGATCGTTGGTACTGTTCTTGATAGGATAGAAAAAAAAACAAATTTATATACTATTCCTGATAGAATCCTAAAACATATTACTACTGAAGTATAAAACTATAGCACAAAGATCTGAAGCCTAATAATAACTACTCAATCTGATTAAAAAATTAATATTCAAAAACAATGAATTATTAAATAACTTTGTAATTATTTTTTGATCATAATAAAACTTGTTAGTATAAAATTTAGATGTATATATTTATTTATTATCTTAAGAATTAATATTAAGGTAAATTATTATATTTATATTAAGTTTAATACTAAGAATTAATAAAAAGTTAAGACTTTGACATTCTTATTATAACTAAGCATTTTATAAAAAATTAGTATTAGGTTCTTTTAAGAATCTATTAAGAAAAATATGTATATATATATGTAAATTAATTTTTTTTTCTATTCTATCAGAAACAGTATTAATAATCTATTAGAAATATTATTTTTGTCTATTTGGTTATTAAAATTAATATTACTAATCTAAACTGAGCTTATACAATATAATTTATATTGAATTAGTATTTTATTTATAAATATTTAACTCTAAATACTTATTTACAATTAATTAATTACCTAATACTCTTCAAATAGTGGGTGAGTATAAAGATGATTTATTAACGTTAATCAGTTTCATTAAAATCATGAACATAAATACTTATTTATAAATACTTAACTCTAAATACTTATTTACAATTAATTAATTGCCTAATACCCTTCAAATCATTTCATTCAGTTAGTGAGTATAAATATGATTTATTAACGTTAATCAGTTTCATTAAAATCATTAACATAAATACTTATTCATAATACTTAACTCTAAATACTTATTTACAATTAATTAATTGCAATACACTTCAAATTATTTCATTCGTATTAATTTAGTCGGTGAGTATTATTTTCAAATTCACAATAAATTTAAAATAAATAATGAATGATAATATAAAAATTATATTATGATTACAAAGGTACTCTGAATATGGTAAATGTACACACTGTAATGAAAATAACACACGACCTGCGTGGTGTCTGACATGCGATCCCGACATTACAGCACAAGGATGGACAAGTAGTAGAAACAAGGATGTTGACGACTGCATTAGAGAATTTCAACTTAGAACTTATAATTACGAAGATGTAATTGAATGGATTTCATTTTATAAATTAGTCGATGTTAAAGAAATTGGAAAAGGAGGATTTGGATCTGTATATTCTGCAACCTGGTTGGATGGCATACGAAAAATTGATGATGATTATTATAATTATGTAAGAACACGTGAAGAACGTGGAAAATCCACCGTTGCACTCAAAACTTTGTCTAGTTCTAAGGAAAATAAATTTGATTTTTTGAAAGAAGTAAGTTAATTTGTTCGTTGATTTTATTAATTAAATTCGTTTTTGATTAAATTCATTTTTGATTAATTAATTACATTTCCAAGTTTAAAAACCACGTGCAGTGTAGAAATTGGGTAGTCGACTTAAAATATATGGATTAACACAAAATACAGAAACCAATGAGTACTTGATGGTTTTTCAATATGCTGATAAAGGAAATCTTCACAAGCTTTTAAAATCAGAATTTAGAGAACTCAAATGGGAAAGTAAATTAAAACAACTTTATGAAATCTCAAGAGATTTATATCATATTCATAGAGCAGGATATGTTCATGCTGACTTTCACAGCGGTAATATTTTGCAAAATAAACAACACAGTGAAAAGAACAGTGAAAAATATATTCAATCTTATGTTGCAGATTTTGGATTGTCCAAAAAGAAAGATGAATATAAATTAGAAGATGAATTCTATGGAGTTATGCCCTATGTTGCTCCTGAAGTTTTATTAAATAAGCAACCATTTACACAAGCTGCAGATATTTATAGTTTTGGTGTTATCATGGCAGAATTGTCAACCGGAAGAAGACCTTTTGATGGTGAGGAATTTAATACTAACCTTGCAATAAGAATTTGTAAAGGAGAGCGACCTGAGTTTGCTCCCGGAACTCCTGATTGCTATGTTGAATTAGCTAAGCAATGCATGCATTCCGATCCGCAGAAACGACCTAATGCCGAAAAGGTTTTTGACGAATTTTTTGATTGGCATGAGAAGATGTCAAGTTCAGATGAAAATGAAATCAAAAAGCAATTCTTAGAAGCTGATAAAGTTATTAAAACATTGCCAATTATCTCACCAAGTCATCCAGATCATATGTATACCAGCAAAATTATTAGCTCAAAATTAATTTCAAATGCGATTAAAAAAGGTAATTAATTTTACTTATAGTTAATTAATTATGTTTAATAATCTAAAATATTTTTTATTTAGATTTATCTCAAGCTGCCGTCGATTCTGCTTAAATTAATCTTGATATTGAAAAATTTTGAATATATTTTTTACTATATAATAAACAAATTTTGAATAAATTATAAATATATTTTTTATTTATTGTATAAAAAATAAATTAAAACTGTAAAAATTAAAAATTAAAAATTACCTTTTCAAGGATTTTTCTTTCATATAATAATAATAATAATACTGCAATCTGAAAATCGATCATTCAATTTGAATAATCCTTCGAACTGAATAATCTTACAACATGAATACCTTCACCTGAATAATCTTTCAACATGAATAGTCTTTTAATCTGAATAATCCCTTCAACCTGAATAGTCTTTTGATCTGAATAATCCTCTGACTTGAATGAATAATCTTTCAACCTAAGTAATCTTTTAACCTGAATAATTAATTAATCTTTTAACCTGAACAATCTAAATAATCCTTTGACTAGAACAATTTTGTATAATCTTTTAATCCGAATAATCCTTCGATCTAAACAATCTCTTGACCTGGATAGTAATAGTCCTTCGACCTGAATAATAATCCTTTGACCTGAATAGTAATCCTTCGACTTGAATGATAATCTTCGACTTGAATGATAATCCTTAATCTGATTAATCTTAAAAAAAAAAAAAAAGCTTAATTACTCAAAAAATTTCTAATAAATTTAAAAAAGTTTTTGACCTGAACCTGACGATAATTCTTTGACCTGAATGATAATGATAATCTTTTGGCCTGATTAATCTTTTGACCTGAATAGTCCTTCGACCTGATTAGTCTTTTGACCTGAATAGTAATAATCCTTCAACCTGAATGATAATCCTTTAAACTAAATAGTAATTCTTCAACCTGAATGATAATCCTTTGACCTAATTAATCTTTTGACCTGAATAGTAAGTAATCCTTCAACCTAAATAATAATTCTTTAACCTAAATAATAATTTTTTGACCTGAATAATAATTCTTTGACCTGAATAGTAATTTTTTAATCTGAATAATAATTCTTTAGCCTAATTAATCTTTTGACCTGAACAGTCCTTTGATCAAAATAATAATCCTTTGACCTGATTAATCTTTTAACCTGAATAGTAAAAGTTTTTGATCTAAATGATAATCCTTTAACCTGAATAATAATCTTTCGACCTGGATGATAATCCTTCAACCTAATTAATCATTTAATCTAAATAATAATAATTCTTCGACCTGAATAGTCCTTCAATCTGAATGATAATCTTTTGACTTGAATAGTAATCCTTCAACCTAAACGGTATTCTTTGGCCTGATTAATCTTTTGATCTAATTAATATTTTTGCACCTTTAATCTGCGTATTTATCAATTTAATATTAGAAAATTAAATATTTTAAATATTTAGACAAAGACCAATTTTTATAATTAACAATATTATAATAATATATAAATACCTATTTATGTTTATATATAAAAATCAAAGCAAAAAGATATATTCAGGTTGTTAGTTTATTAATTAGATCGATTATTTAAATTAAATAATTATTCAGATTGAAGAATTATTTAGCTTAAAAAGTTATTTAGGTCGAAGGAATTTTATAAAGAGTGAATTCTCAGTATTAACATTTTTAGGTCAAAAGATATTCAGGTTAAAATATATATATTTAGATTGAAGAATATATTTATGTTAAAGGATATTTAGGTTAAAGGATTTTTTAGATCAAAAGATTATTTAGGTCAAAGGATATTCAGGTCAAAGAATATTCAGGTCAAAGAATATATATTCAGGTTGAAGAATATATCTAGGTTAAAGATATTTAGTTCAAAGGATTATTCAGATCAAAGAATTATTTAGATCAAAGGATATATATTCAGATCGAAGAATATATTCAGATTAAAGGATATTCAGGTCATAGAATTATTCAGGTAGAAGGATTATTTAGATCAAAGAATAATTCAGATCAAAGAATTATTCAGATCAAAAAGTATATATTTAGATCAAAAGATATTTAGATCAAAGGATATTCAGATACAAAAATTATTTAAGTTAAAGAATATAAATTCAGGTTAAAGAATATTCAGGTTAAAGAATATTCCGGTTGAAGAATATAAATTCAGGTTAAAGAATATTTAGGTTAAAGAATATTCAGGTTAAAGAATATTCAGGTTGAAGAATATTCATATCAAAGGATATTCAAATTTAAAGATTATTTAAGTTAAAAAATTATTCAGATCAAGGGATTATTTAAGTTAAAGAATAGTCAGATTGAAGAATTGATTATTCAAATTAAAAATTTATTTAGATTCAAAGACTATTCTAGTTAAAGAATAGTTAAATTAAAGATTTATTCAGATTAAATGACTATAGTTAGGTCAAAGGATAGATTATTAGGTTCAAAGATTTATTTAGGTCAAAGAACTATTTTAGTTAAAGGATTATTCAGATTAAAAAAATATTTTTCTAAATTTTAATACTACAGTAATAGCATGATAAATATAACTTTTATATCAAAGAAAATTATAAATACTGTTAACCAGAATATAATTTTTAAGAAAATTTAAATTATCTTTAATTTAAATAATAATTCTTCGATCTAAATAATTCTTTAACCTAAATAATTCTTTGATTTAAATAATCTTTTAATCTAAATCTTTATTGATATAGAAGTTATATTTATTAGACTATTAGTATTTAAATTTATTTGGTTTGTATCAAAGTTATATTTATCAAGTTTAAAATATTTAAAATTTTTCAAAATTTTCTGCATTAGAAATGTTGAGGCTAATAGGCCTTATATATATATCTAATTCTAAAACTTATTTGCATTGGTTATATAAACTTCTAAAAAGTAATCAAATCTAAATTAAAAGAAATATATAAATATATATATATAAAATAAATTATAGTTCTGTTTAAATCTAGTTATTAGAATTCAAATTTAAAAATATATTAATAGTTAGTTAATATTTATTTATAGATATCAAGAATACAATTTTTTTTTTTAATTTCAACCTATAGATTGAGATGAAGTCTTATTACTATCATTATTTTTGTAAAATATAGTTAAAAGTTAGTAATTATATTTAGATAGATACAACTCAGGTTATCTGTAAGTAAGAGGTATATATAGTTCAGGACATCTATACTCAACAGTTATATAAAGTGTTTTAATTTTTTAAATAGCTATAACTTTTTATCTAAGAAGTTTAAAAAAATCTGACTAGTAACTTTATAAAGCTATATCAGCTCTATATGTGTGCCAAATATCTATTGAGTATAGATGTCCTGAACTATAGAAATTATATAAATTTACTAAATTTTTATACTGTAAGTATGGTATAGTACTATATTTATTTAACTATATAATATAAATATGTAGCATATAGTCATTCAATTTTAAAAATACACTCTCCCTGTAGATCATTTAAACTATTTTTGGAGCTAAAGAAAGAGTGAATTTTTTTACAGAAATCTTACTATAAACAAGCTTTAGAGCCACTAGGAAAAAAGAAAGAAGACACAAAAATACAAATAGTATATTAAGAAGAAAAAGAAAAATAGTAATAATCTGAGGAACTTCAGAAGATGTTCACTCAAAAAGTCGATACGAAAAACTTTTTTTTTAAAAATTGGGAAATTGGCCTAACCCTGAAGCACAGATCAGTTTACATAACATAGACACATAGAAAAACAGAAAAACAAACAAACATATAAGCAAATACTAACAAGATGTACTATATAACAACTAATAGAAAGGCAGCGTATAAGTCTTAAACCAGAAAATTCACAGGCAAAAAGAAAAATCTACAGGGAACTTAGAAAAAAGCATAAGGTCTTAAAATCAAATATAGTCTAAAGCCTTAGAACAAAAAATAATACTAGAAAAAATATGGAGTACAGAAAGCTCTAGATACTTTATTCAAAAGTTAACAAAAGAGTATGGGCAAGAAATCATCCAAGAGGGTAACGTATCAGTATTAGGATTAGCAGATCACTTTGATGAAATGGTAGCGAAAGCTATGAATGTAGATAAGAATATTATTATCTTAGCAAGACAATAGCATATTGCACTAGAAAAAGCTACTTTTATAGAAGGAGTGGACAAAGTTAAAGAAGTTTTAAAAAAAGAGCAAATACCAGTAACTATATAACTAGGAACTGTAAATGAAATAGTAGAAGAGATAGAAATAAGAACTGATGAGGTACTGGCAATTGAAATAGAGAGCATAGGAGAAGTAGAATCAGATAAACCCACAAGGCAGAATATGCAAGATAAGGAGAAATCAGATAGCATAACTAATAAAGAGGAAAAAAGTAAAGCACTAGAGATCATAGAAGATATCCAACTTGCAGAAAGTAGTATAGAAGTTAATTCTTGCAAAAATGAAATAGAAGACAGACTAGAACAATTAGCTAAAATGGAAAAGCTAAGATACAGCAGTGCATCTCTAGAATATAGCATATGGGCACCCAACTCAGAAGCATGTAAAGACGTAGAAGAGATTAAAACAAAAGTAGCAGCAGTCAAGATTTTAGAAGATAATGCTAAACAAAGAGAAAAGTCAATCAGGTAGTCACTTAAAGGAAACAAGCATATCAAAGCAATTCAAGAAAAATTTACGAATAGGAACCAATAGTGTGTTATATACTTTGATTGCAGAAAAGAATATGAAGAAGCTAAGTTAAGATTAGAAAAAAAGAAGGATGAATTTGATCAGCTGAATCTAATATTCAAGGAAGAGATTGAAAAAGAAAGTTTAAAGAAGGAAAAGACTTCACAAAACAAAAAGAAAGAAAAGGATATAAGAGAGATTCAGACAAGAAAAGAGCTTGAAGAAATACAAAAGAAGAGGTCTACATTATATGACTAGACTGTAAAGGGTAAATGTTCAACAAGTAGTAAAAAGAGAAAAGAAACAATACCTAACCAAAGTGATGAAGAAAAACTAGCTTCAATAAAAGATAAAGGGAAAAGAAGAATGTATGAACAAGAAACTCTCCTAAATGAAAAAGAGGATTTAAACAAAAATAACAACCTCATTAAAGAAAGTGAACTACAGCTATGTAAAGAAGAAACTATCACTATATGAGACATACTCTATTACATATCAAGGTCACAAGTCTTTTTCACAATAAAACATCTAGGATGAGTTAAAAATATTGAGATGATTAGAGAAAGTCATAGAAAAATAAGAGCAGAAGTTATCTTTGAAGAAGGAAGTAGTTTCGTATAAGGAATTGAAGCTTAGGTTATTCCTCTTACTAATGATCTCTTAATACATATAATACTAGGACCAAACAGAAAAGAGATATTAGAAAACTGAAAACAGTTTGTAGCAAAGCTATTCAATATCCCACAAAATATAAATGAAGTACTATTGTTTAGACAACTAAAACACACTAGCACAAGTGCAGTACATGTTTTTAAAAATTCAAATGGGAACAACAAAGGTTATATACTAGTATCTTTCAGAAACTAATGAGATATAGCCTAAGGAAAAAAGTATTCTGTGAAATACTATGATACTAGACTTTTTTAGGAGGTCTCTGAAGTTGAATCAAATGAAGCATACTATACTGAGGAAAGATATAAGCAAAGACTTGATACTTATGTGCCAAGTACAAGAAATTACAAGAAACAGGAACTATCTTCTGATAGACCAATAGCTCCTTATAGAAGTAAAAAGAAATTCTCAAAAGAAGAGAACAGGCCAGAAAACAAAAGATATACGAAGCTAGAAAACTAAAATGAAATCTATACAGAAAAAAGAAAAATAGAGCAGTACAAAGAAAATGAGCATAAAGTCTCTTTCAATGATATAGCACAATGTATTTAAGCTTTAGAAAGGAAATTAAGTAGCTTAAATAATAATTAGAGTCTAGAGACTCCAAATTACTCCTAAAAGTAGCTAAAGTTGAATGAACAAAAGCTCTAGTCAGCTAAGAAGGAAAACTTAAAAGACAGAACAGAGCAGAAACAAATACAAACCAAAACAAGGAAGAATATAGAGAAAATACAAGAAAAAGAGAGGTGATAGAAAGAGCAGAAGACAATAGGAATAGGAGAAGAAAACAAGAAAGTATAAAATTAGGTGCATACAATATCAATAGGATTAAAGAGGATAATACAAAAGTAGAATTATTAGCAGAATATGATAAGTCAGAAAGTTATAATATTATTAGAATAGTAGAAACTAACATAAGGGAACAAGAAAGCAAGTAGATAAATACAAAAGAATATGGATACTTAAGCTTTTGAACAGAAGCAGAAAAAAGAAAAAAGAAAACATAAAGGCTTAGGAATCAGGCTTCTGGTTAATCAGAATTGGTTAAGAAATATAGGAGTCTGTAAAAGGTTCAATTCATATTTGCTCAAGGCTGAATTTTTCTTCAGAAGAGTAGTCTTTCAAGTTTGAATAGTATATCTACTTCCAAAGAATGAAGAAGTAACGAGAAAAATACACAAAATTCTAATAGAAGAAATTATCAAGAATAGGAAAAATACAGTATACACAATCCTAGGAGACTTCAATACAGTATTAAATGAAAGACTAGATATGAGTAGTGGAAAATGAAGAAATGCAGATACTGGTACAAAAATCACAAAATGGTTAAAGAATACTGATTATATAGAAACTTTCTGATTCTTGAACCCAGAACTAATTAAATATTCGTGGTCAAATAGAAATATATCAAATAGAATAGATTATATTTGGACAACACAAGATATGAGGAGTTTTATTCTAGATAGTAGTATAGAATCTATAGAGATAGTAACAAATAGTGATCATAGAATAGTCTGAGTATAACTAGATAGCATAGGTATTTTGGAGAAAAATAAGCAAAGAAGCAAGAAAGGACAAAAGGAAACAAGAAGACTATACTAATACTATAAGGCAATGGAAGAAAACTAGTATAACTACAGCTAGAAAGTAGAAAAGATCATCAGAAATACAGAAAAAATGAAAAAAAGAAGAAAAAACCAAACAGAAATGAAGCTTAAAACAGATATTGACGAAGAATGAGAACTAATAGCTAAAGCAATACAAGTAGCAACAAGTAAATATATTCCTTTAACAAAAACTCAAGATTCCAAAAGTCAAATAAGAAAAGAAGCAATGAAATCTCTAATATATAGCAGAGCTAAAGTCT
>CAJVPM010002105.1:0-10521 GCA_910592325.1 Scutellospora calospora | reverse complement strand
CAGGGTTTACCGTAAGTTGGGTACAAAGGTCCAGGTAATTATTCAAATTCGTCGACAGTGGGATTTGAACCCCAGACTTCTTGCATGGCGGTCTGGCAACCTAACCACTACACTAAGATCGCCAGACCAAAATCGTATTAACATTATACTCAACCAATACTCAATTCTAAATAACAACAACTTTGTTGCTTTACCTCACTCTACCACTACTATACCAATTCAAATACTAAGACATATATTTAAAGACTCTAGCATATACAATAAAGAAATATGGGTACTATTACAAGACATGAGCAAGGTATATGATACAGTTCATATTCCACTACTAATCAAAGCTCTTAACAGAATTAAAATTCCTAAAACTATTCAATATATCATTCTCAATATATTTTCACACTGTCAAAACCAAATCATCACTAATCTTGGCAATACTCAACCCTATATAGTACAAGACAGCATAGACTAGAGCAAAACAATTACACTCATACTCTAGTGCATATATTATAATCCACTGCTCAACACTATCACTAACAAATACTCTGAATACATAATGACATCAGATACAAACCTAACTTTACCACAAAACAAGATAACTAAATTTAATACTCCAGTTCTAGTATACATGAATGATACTCTCTGGATCGCACCTACACAACACTACTTACAAGAAATAGTTGATACAGCTTTATCATTTTACAAGCTTACTAAAATCACAGTTAACTCAATAAAGTTCGTCCTCTGTACTAACAATCACAATAACACAGAAAATACTATTCACTTCAATAATACAATACTAACTCTAATAAAACCTAAAGAAGCCTTTAGATTCTTAGGATGCTATTTCACAATATACAAAAACCATACTCTAATACACAATATCATCAAACACGAAATCAATCAAGCACTGCTACTTCTCAAAAAAAAGAAAATTACAGGCAAGCAATGCATATATATCATCAACTCAGTGATTATATCAAGATTCAACTACCGTATCCTTAATACAATATTTTCACTATCAACTTATAATAGCATCACTAACAAATATACTACTATTGTTAAACACAAAGCTGGAATGGCTACTTCAATCCCAAACTCTACCATACACCACTATTAAATCTACAATCTTCAATGCTTATAGGATAGCCAAATTCATCAACACATTTCTAATACAACAACTCTATTAAATGACTACACCTACAATAATTATACTACAAGTCAAATACAAATCTAGCAACTTCAAAATGCAGTCTCTACCTTATACAACATACTATTCTCCCCAAATTTCATACTACTAATACTACACAACTATACTACTACAGCAACAATAATCATAGAAATGCACAAACTTGGGATCGCTCTAACAAGTAACTTGAACTCTTGGCTTATAACATATAGCTTTCCAGGACAAAGCATTGACTCTCTAATCAGAAAAGGCATATAACTATATATAACTAAAGCTAAAACTAACAAGATGAACCTCTATACTATAGAACAAATCACTAACCACAACTATACCTCACCTCTGTCTTGACAATACATTACACATACTACTAACAAAACTCTTTGCGAACCAACATCTAAATAGTTTACTCAATTAATAGAAACTCTAAAGAACTTAATAAATAACATTTCACCCAGCATCTTCAACAACTCACCTCTTTCTAACTCATACATCTTATCAACTACTATTCTCACTAATCAAACCTGAATAACTACTACCTACTGCAATTCTATAATAATTGGCAAAAGTACTAATTACCAATAGTCAACTACTAATCTAACACACTGGATACATAATCTAACTCATAGCAAACCAAAACTACTCAGATACAATGGATGCAATCTGATAACAACTACTAATGGCTTTAGTCACTGCATTATACAAACTAATACTAAACACTTACTACCAATTCATGTTTCTCGCATATACCTACTTCAATCTAACATTACTGATATACATGTAGCTCATCTTATCTAAAACAACAACCACAACACTACTAATATACTATATATATACAGTGAACCTAATTTTATGACTACTTGTTTGTAGAACTCTCTAGCAGTTTCATCATCTGTGATAGAGTAGATAAATTCTGTGTTAGTATTGATTTTTGTGATATTGTGTAGTAATGGTAGTCTGCTGACAAAGTAGTCATTTGATAACATTTTGAAGGCATAATCTTTTCGTAATAGGGTGACGATTTTGGTGAGATTAATTTCTAACTTATTAATGTTTAATGGGAAGAGTGCTCTCAAAGTGTAATTGAGTTTGTGGTAGATACTTGGTAATGGAGCTTTTGGTGCAGGTAGATCGAAGTATGTTTCTGGTAAATTACTCTTAAAGTTATAAAAATTGCGGAGTTTGTTGCAGTAAAAAGATAAGTAATTAAGATCTTTTCATTTAGTAATTGGAAAGAATTTTTTTAGCTCTTGATCAAGATTGATAGGATCATTTGGGAGAGGTAGTAGTTTGATAAAGTAGGTTTCAGGGAGTTGTGTAAAGAAGAAGAATTTTCTTAGTACTATGACTGTTCCTTTTGTGTTATTACAATTAATGATTGGAAGTTCGAATAGTAATAGTTTCTTCATTTCCTTAGAGATTATAGAGGGGTCGCTAGGTAGTAGTATAAGGAGTAATATTTGTACTTTGTTGATAGCTTGTTTTAGATCGTTCCATTCAATTTTGTCTAATTATAGAAATCCCCTACAGTATTAGATAATTTTGGATATGTTGAAGTTGTCTAGTTGTATAAAGTTGCTGTTGAGTAGAAATTGAATGGTTAGATATGTTTTGAGCATTTTTGTAATCATATTTCTTGTTTCTTGATTGATAATTGTGATATTGTTAGTGTGTTTGTAAGTATTAGTCATAGTGGTTAGCATATTCTTGAATTCTTTTTGATGTATAGGAGTGATCTGTTTATTGTGAGTAAAAAATGTAAAGAATTGGGTATTGAAGTGTTTAAACTTAAGGAGTATTGCTAGTGGTATAATATAGGGAGTTGGTTGTATTTGGAGTTTGTAACCACAAATTCTTGGATTTTTTCGAGTAATTCTAAGGATTTAGCTATGCGATCATAGTGTCAAGCAATTGTATCAAAATCAATAAGGTTAGACTTCATGTTGTTCATGAGCTTATCTGGCCATGTATCGCTGTCATCTCCATTATCAATATAGGGTCTTAAAGTTAAGCTAGAGTTGTTTTGTAAAGCTTGACTATAAGAGGGTTTTGTGTACTCAGTTTCAGATTGTGTTTTTATTTGGTCATCATTTAGAGGTTCTTTTTCTATTTCATTGTCATCTATTAGTGTGTTATATGTTTTGACAGAAGATAGTGATACTGGTCAATCAGTGTATGTTTGATGTTGTATTAGAGTCGCGAATTAGATGTCTGTATTATCTTCTATTTGGTCAGCTCATGATTGAAGTAGTTCTGTGTTATGTTATTCCTCGCTTTGTATTTCTTTACTCCTTGTGTTATGCTTAGTTATATTAGAGTTTGTGCTAGGTTTCTTATAGTTTCTATACTCATTTGAAGTAGTCTGTGTTTTGTTTATTGAGCTAGTGTTACTACTATTAGTGTTATTTGTATTATTAGTAGATATGCTACTAGTTTCAGGAAAGGGTGCACGAGTATTTGGCTGAGTAGTAGTAGGAGTATTATTAGTATTAGTGAAATTTTCATAGAAAAGTGTTGAAAGTGCTGATGTATTCTCTTGCTTATTTGCTTTAAGGTATTGTATTTTTGTTTAGACATAGGTTTTGACAAGAGAGGAGTTGTGGGTTTCACTAGTTGGAATTTTTATCAC
Source organism: Scutellospora calospora (assembly GCA_910592325.1). Classification (NCBI taxonomy): domain Eukaryota; kingdom Fungi; phylum Glomeromycota; class Glomeromycetes; order Diversisporales; family Gigasporaceae; genus Scutellospora; species Scutellospora calospora. The sequence goes on along the minus strand of CAJVPM010002105.1, from coordinate 6,712 downwards.
AGAGATTGTGATTGCATTTTGATTTCTAACTTTTTTGAGTATAAAGAGAAGTGTATTATTTTTACTAGTGTGTATCTAATATTTTGGAAATTGTGTGATATTATTAATAACAGTAGATTTTTGTGCATTGATATAGTAGGTATGTGCATTATTAGAAAGTTCTAGAGTAAAGTAAACTCGAAAAGTTAGTTCGTTAGCATCATATGTTACAATATCAAGAACATATTTAGCTAGTTCATTGTTGTTTATCATGTTGCTTTGTTGGGACGTGTAGTTCATGTTTGTAGTCTCCATATCTGAAATGTTGTTATTGTTATCTTTGTTGTTGTTTGTTATGTTGTTAGAACTAACGTCATCAACAAGACGATGTTTTTTCATTCCTCCTCTATCCCCTATAGTTGAAGATATAATATTTGAGTAGTTGTTTTTAGGAGTTAGTAGTTATCTTTTCAGTAAGTTGTTGTCTTTTTTATTTAGGCCTTCCCAAAGGAAAGAGTTTTCAGTATTAGTTGTATTGTTGTTTTTTTTTTTTCCTGTTTTCCGCAGTATAGTTGCTGAGCAGTATAGAAAAGAGTTTTTTTTGAATATATAAATTTGAGTCACATAACATATTTATTTCATATATTATACATATATTAGTTATATTATATATTTTATTAGTAATAGTTGTAGCATATATAGCTCTTGTAATATATATAGTCTGTTACATTTCTAATTTTTTGTAAAGTATAAAAGTAGCATATATAGACTTTAATTTTATTATTGAGTCTTCATACTCTTTCATAATAAAAGTAATATTCTGATACTTTAAAATAAATATTTATTGATATCTTCATATATCTTTAATTGTTGCCTTTTTCATAATTGCAAATTACCTTAAATCTTCTTTGTTAAGTTTTATAAAAATGCTCTAAAGACTTTGACAAAATATAGTAATAAGGACCTTACACAAAGTATTCACTGTTATTAGTCTCTCTAATTAGTTGCTCTCTCTAAAGAAGTAGAAGCAATATAATAATATATAAACTAAAAGTTTTATAAGAGAAATAGTTACTGTAGCAGATCATACTTAGGTGCTAAACAATAGCTAAATGAGTTCTGACTAGTATTAGAAAAGTAGTTTGTAGTAATAAATATACACTAGTTAAAATTTGCAAAAATGGTACTAAATCAGTAAATATTTAGCAAATATTCAGCATACCATTCGGCAACTATTCAGTAAACATTCAGTAAATATTCAGATGCTGTTTGGTATAATCGCTACCACTTGGCATTTTTGAATGCCGAGTGGCAGTGATTATACCAAATAGCATCTGAATGTTTACTGAATGTTTGCTGAATAGTTGCTGAATGGTATGCTGAATATTTGCTAAATGTTTGCTGATTTAGTGCTATTTTTGCAAATTTCAACCAGTGATAGTATTTTATTTATAGCTTAAATTAGCTTTTTCTTAATAAAATAATGAGCAAGATTACTAAAAAAAAAAAAAAATTAAAAAATATATATTTAAAATTAATATTTAAAGTTTAATTTAAAAATTACAAAAATTAAAAATAGATACAAGCAAATTTACTTATATTGCAAATTAAAAGATAAGTTTATTTATAATATTTTTTATTATTTTATAATTAAAATTTTAACTACTACTAGTAGTAAAATAAAAATTTCTTTTTAAAAATATATAAAAATTTAAAAATTTTAAATTTTTTTTAAAAATTTTACAATAAAATTTTAGAATAGTTAAAAATAAACTAAATTATTAAAAAAACTTATATAATTTATATAAAAAAATTTTTTTTTATAAATTTTATTTTTATTTTCTAATATTAATTATCTTTATATTCTTTATACTAATTTGCTACTATTTTTTTTCAGTAATTTGATACAATTTTCATCTATAATTTTTTGTTTAATTATTAATCTTAATTATTTACTTAAAATTATCAAACTTTTCAATAAAATTCTTATAATCTATTCTATAAAAATTTTTAATTTTTATAAGATTGTTTTCTTTAAAACTAAGTTTATTCTTAGAGAAGAACTTAATTCATCATTTCTATAAATTCTTTAAACTAATCTGTATTTATTTTTATAGAGTTTTTTTTTAAGTTAGAAGTTGATATCTTATAATTACTACTAAGTATTATAAGCAGATAAGTTAATTTTATTTGTAAAGCTTCTCAACAGAGATGTAATATTAGTGATTTGATATTAAGTTTATTACTTTAATTGAGTTTATGTCTTATGAATATCTTTATTAAAAATAATTATAGTTATTAAGAATTGATTTTAAAAAATTTTTGAGTTTCTCTTACAAAGAAGTTATTACAACTCTTTTTATAACGTTTGAACTTCGAAGCTAAGATAAGTTATTCTTGTCTTTTATTCTGACACGATTTGTCTTTTTCCCTCACGCTATGATTCCTTTATTTAGTCGTGAGTATTTCTTGTCATATTACCACGTTATCACTCTAATCATCACTCTCGTCATCACTTATAATTTGTGGAACAACGCGATGACAGGTGGTGTAAGGGTCGAAATTACCCACCCGATGCTGCGCCTGGTCCGGAGGAAGATCATCAAGATTTCCAAAATTTTGAAAATTTCGAAATTGACAATTTCGAAAATTTTGAAAATCGCGAAAATTAACCAAATTTCAAAAAAATGAGAAATTTCGTAAATTTAGAAAATTTAACAAATTTTAACAATTTCGGAAATTTAAGAAATTTAACAAATTTTAGTAATTTCGCAAATTTAGAAAATTTCATAAATTTATTTCATATGTAAAAATAATGTATATAAGTGCCCGAAGTTTGCTTGAATAAAAAAGTAACTCACAGAGTTCGAAAAATAAAACCTTCTGAGTCTTGAATAGTCTTGAAAAGAAGTGTTTGTTTGTCTCCAAAATATATTCCCCTTTAAATAGTTATAAATCGTTTTTCTTGAATCGTTAAATTTTTCTATCTTGTCCACGTGATATTTTCCCGCAAAATCAAGTTTCTAGTTAAAGTAAAAGACCCAAATTGTCATATCGCATTGCTTTTATATAGTATCTTTAAATTGATTAATTAATTGATCAATTTCGTAATTGTTAAATCGAACTACCAATAAATTCATATCCCGTGACCCAGATTGTAACCCAAATTGTAACCCAATTCGTAACCCGATTTGTACCCAAATCGAAACCCAATTTGTAACCCAATCGTAACTAAACTGTGACTTCTGATAAACGTGACCAAGACAATCCATAGACCCAACCTCTATAACAAAATACCTACCCAAGTAACCCTAAACTCGGACCAAGTTATACCCGCCTCTTTCAAGCCTTATCCAAGCTAGGGTTACCTCTTAGCTGGATTTTTGGATTATCTTGATTTATTTGTATAGGTTAGTTGGATTCGAACCTCTGTGTAACCAAACCTCCGGACGAGTTCTAGCCTAGAACCAATTCTCACTTTTTCACTATGCGATTTAGAAATCGTGCTTTTGCTGAATTATGAAATTACACTTCGCCTAAAATTTCTGACTAATTAATAAAATTGATGTTAGCCAATCACAATTGATAGTCATCCGTGACATTTTTAATTCCTGGAACACCTGATAATTTTCCCGCTACCCGAAATATTACCAGTCCTGTCCAGTAAATTACTTAACCTTTCGGAAACCGTATCGCTATCTTTGGATTGGAGGTCTAAAGACAGCGATATAGGTTTCGAAAGGTTAGGTAATTCCCGGACGAGACTGATAATATTTCAGGTAGCGGAAAAATTATTAGGTGTTCCAGAAATTAAGATAATATGTGGGCTGTCTTCGATAGAAATCAAGCAAATTGTTTTTATTGGAATTTTTTTGAAACTTTAAGCCACAATAACTTAACAATAACTTAATTAAATTTAATAAAAGATTATTTAAATGAATTTCTATAAACTTTAACATTTATTTTAAAAAAAGGATTAATCTAGATCTAGCATGGGTGCGATTCTTTTATTTATCGCGCTTTATTTTAATTGGCTAATTTTGTACCATGCGATACTCTTATTTGTCGCCCACCAATCAAATTTCAAGATCAGGTGTAAAACACTTTTTTAATGAAATCTCCAATAGCTCAAAATTTTATATAGGAAACAGCCTTTCATGTTCTAACTAAAAAAATTCCTTGAAAAATTTTGATATAAACTATGCACGTACTAATCCTAAATCTAACCTTCCCTAACCCTAACCAAATTGAAGTAAACCGTTTTACGTTACACCTGGATTATGATTTACTATAGGTGTGCGAGATATAAGCGTGTAGCATGGTGCGATATATACATTTATTCTTAAAAAAAATTATTAAAATTGAAATATTTTTATTTTAAAATTTCAAAAAAAATTTTTTAACTTGATTTCTATCGACAGCAGCCCATGTTAGCTTTAATAATTTCGGGTCGGGTTCGAGTCGGGTCGGGTTCAGGTTGGGTTGAAGTGCTAACCCGAAAGTGTTTCAACACGACCTGACCCGAATTTTCGGGTCGGGTTCGGGTTGGCTATAACCCGACCCGTTCGGAGCACTAGTACCACCCTTATCCTAACTCTAACTGACCCTAACCCTAATTTTAATAAATAAGTGCGTTTACCCCGCCCGCTTCAGGGATCTCCCTTATTTGGGACGGTCCTACCTGTAAACTTAACCGGGTAAGCGGGTCACTTTTTTTATTACCCGATTAGTTACCCGGTTTTAGTTTTGTAATACGGGTCAGTGACCCCGAGGAAAAATTTTATACGGCCTTATCTCTAAGTTTATGTGTATTAGTATTAATTAAAATTATGTATTTTTTTTATGAATCAAGATAAACAGCATAAAAACTATCATAGAATTTATTTATTAAAATAGTTTAAAGTAGAACTTTGTTATAAAATATAATTTTTTTTTTTTTTTTTAAGAAATTACATATCTAAATTTCTTGCTAAACATTTTTATTTGAAGATCAAAACTAGCCATAACAATAACAATAATGGATTTTGATGATCTTTGGTCGGAGCTAAAAAATTTGGTTCATGGACTAGAAAAAACACCGTCTGACACTTTTCAAAAAATTTTGAGATTTTTGATTCAAATTAATGTGCCGGTTTCTATCTATATGTATTTCAGTTTTACTCTACATTGATATAATAACTTATCGGATATTTTAACTTAAAGACAAAAAAATTTTTAACGTTCATGTTCTAAAAATAGACCAATAGCCAATTATTGTTGACTAAATTGGATTGGTCAATCAATGTTATATAATCACATGATATATGTTTATTTAGTGGTAAAAAGGTTGGTGATGCTAGGGTCATAATTGAAGAGTAATCGTATGGGCGGATTTTTTTGATTTCAGTGATTATTAAAAATAAATGACAATAATTCATAAAATTTGATCCAATTATCCGAATCATTTATATGATAATGCGTAATCACCGGTAAAGTTGAATGTACAATTGTATTTGATTGGTCAATCACTTCCCTTATCTACAAATTTCTTATGAATCGCTTATGAAACCGTTTATAAAACCGCATAACAAATATAATAATTACGTGTATTTAATCGGCCAATTGCTTTCTTAACCATAAATTGCTTATGAAACCGTTCACAAAACTATTATGCTTATAAATAATTAATAAATCATTACATATTTTTTAATGATTTCGATATTTTGCATATTGATTTATCATAATATCGAAATATTATCTATTCCGTCATATTACTTAATTTTAATAATCACAGCATTCCCATCAAAAATTTTCGCCCATACGGGATTATCAAAAAAAATTTTATTATAATTAAATATGTGAAAATTATGATATCTACGTATTTAATTATTGGCCAAAAGAAATTTTGCTTCCGAATTTACCCTTAACAGCCACCAACCCATCATCACACTCGTACAAACAGTAAAGGTACTGCTTTCTACGGTATAGCTGTTTAGTCTCTTATATGTACTTGAGAAGCTCTTTTATTGATTTTGATGTGTTTTATCAATGACGATATTTTAAATAATAAGACTTTTTTAGTACAACACTTCTACTCGAATTTCGAAGTTTGTATTTTCAGTCAATTATTTTGAACTTACTTGAGTTGCTTTATTCAAAGGAAAGAAAGTATCATTTTTATATCTTTTGCAATACTAGGTACATTTGGAACATATCTTATATGTGTCTGATATGTTAGATATGCCAGATAGGTCACATGTATCAGATATGTCACAAATAGTGCTTCTACTGAACCTAACTGAACTGAACTTTTATCAAGTTCGAGTTCAGTTTAAAAATTGAACCAAGTCTGAACCTGAACAAGATTGAAAATATGTTCAGGTTCAGGTTCAATTTTTTTTTATTGTGTTCAGTTCAGTTCAAGTTTAGTTTGAAAGTTTATGAACATGTTCGAGTTTGATAGGATTTCTAGTTAACTAAATATTTTACTAAGTTTAGTCGACTAATTAGTTAACTAAATTTAGTAATAATAGTTAGATAACTATTTTACTAAGTTTAGTTAATTAATTAGTTAATTAAATTTAGCCAAGTAGCTAACTAAAGTTAATCTCAAATAGGTTTTGATTTATATATATATTTTTTTAAATTTTTTAAATTTTTTTTTATTTTTTTTTTTAATTTTTTTTATTTTTAAGGTTGCTTACATTGCCGGGCGATTTTTATTATTTTGATGTACGAGATTACACATAGGCCA
>CAJVPM010002104.1:0-10521 GCA_910592325.1 Scutellospora calospora | reverse complement strand
TTACGATCCCGGTCACGTTTTAGGTCACGTTTTCGGGAATCCTTGCGCATTGGCTCCAACACGATTTCCCTCTAACAATATCCAAAATTGCTACAACCTCTTCCCGATCTACATAATTAAACATTTTTTATGTTTAGTTCCGATTTTGAATTCCTCATCCCGTTCCATGCGATTAAGCATTTCTTGTAAGGCATAACAATGTGTGATTTCAGCTTCAAATATTTCTTTATGATTTTTATCATCAGCATAAGATTCCATAAGTTCAGGAATTACTATCCATTCAACTTTTGCATTCTCTATATCTAGTTTAATCTTATCCTTAATATTTTCCTCGTCAGTTATTTCATCTTTGTTTAATTGAACTTCTTTTCTTGCTCTATGCGAATAAATTATATATTGAAACAAGCCCATTTCAAGAATGTTAGCATAAACCTTTGCATTTTCGACAAGTTCTTTGGCAATAATTTTTGTTCCTGGGATATTCGTTTTATTTTTTTCAAGTTTTTCGATTTTTTCTTTCAAAAATCTTTTTCCAACAGGTTTTTTAAGTTTTTCAAATATGATTTTTTCGACAATACTATGATTAGTTTCTTTATTTTTAGTAATTACTTTATTTCCATCAGTTTCTTTATTTTTAGTAATTTCTTTATTTCCATCAGTTTCTTTATATTTAGCAATCAAATAATTTTCATTATTTAAGTCTTCAAGCTGCTTCTGATAGAATTTTTTAATAATGTCATATTCTCTATTTCTGTAAAAATTTTGGACATTTTCAACGTATTCCTTTGCTTCATCACTTCTAACTTCTATATAAAGTCTTTGATGACCTAAGAATTCCGAAACTTTCTTATCATCATTAATTCGTAAAAAAACAAATTTGCTCATATCAAGTTCTTTATCACCCATTTTCCCATATTTCTTAATATCTTTAACTCTAACTTCTCTATCATTAGAAAAAAATGAAGAGATTGAGCGAGTTAAAACCGTAGTAAGGATAAAGAAAAATATAGTATCAACATTTCTAGGGGTACAATAAAGGTCATATTCAAAAAAGCATTGACCAATAGAAACAAAAATAACAAAAAAGAAAGTTCTTTTTAGTACAAATCTTTTGGGTAAAAAATAATTAATAAGTAAAATACTAGTTAAAACAAAGTAAATTATATCTGTAAGGCTGCTTAAAGCTTCTAAATCAAAAATAATATAAGTGAATTGATTGGATTGGGTTTTAACTTCACTGAGAATACGTTTTGTATCATAAATAATTATCAAAATTGAATGAACAAAACAAATTAATATAATAAATGTTTTAAAATAACTATAATACCTAGGTTGTTTAATTGATGGTATATATTTAAAGAAAGTAAATAAGGACAAGGTGTGAAAAGAACTCACTAAATATATAATAAATAAAAAGACAATAAAAAATGTTAATATAAAAAGTGATAAGCAAATTAAATTTGATGCATTAAAAAAAACAAAAGCAAATTTGGCAGTAAAAAACCATGAAAACATAGGTGTTAGAAAACATGTGAGAATTAAAACATCATCAACAATACAAGTGGTTCTAAATTTGAGTCTAGAAGTTACTCCGTAAAAGGCCACATTAAAAATTAATCCTGCAATAGAACCAAACCCTGATAATTGAGAAATAATACTCGTATGTGAAATTTCATTGTAATAAACGCCTACATTGCATGCAAATGTACCATTAATTTCGTTAAATCTAGGTGCAAAGATCATGCTACTCATTTTTTGATCTATAATATCAGAACGTGGTATAACCCATGATAGAAAAAATAAATAAAATATCATAGATAATATAGATAGAATTGATAAGATTGATAATACTGAATTCATGTTATTATTTCGAAAATTTTTGTTATAACTTTTTAAAAATTGAGGAATAGTGAATTAAATAATGCTCGTAAACCAAATGGCATCGAATTCTAATACACCATTTTTTTGAAAATTTTTTGATTGTACAACACAGATTATCAAAATTCGGTAACATCTACAATTACATTAATATAAGCTACGTAGAAATTAGCAAATATATCCATAATTAGCACTGAGAAAAAAAGCCCGTACCAAGAAAGCTTTATGATAGGTAGAGTTTACCTTCAGTTGGAAAAGTAGTAACATTCATGCATCAAAATCTTTAATAATGAATAAATTTGTATAAATCTCCTCTTAAATGTCAAACATGCTACAAAACATTAAAGACGCCATAATATGTCTTTAGATAATACCGTATCCTCCAACAATATGCTACATACAATACTTAACGTAGAGTTATTGCAGATAAATTAAATAAATTTATTTGGTGAAATTTATTGATTTTTACTGTAAAAACTAAGATTAAAGATTAAGTTTCTTATGTGCTAAAAACTTCAATTTTTATGTATTATTTCGATTGAGCAATAAGATTAAATAACATCTGAGTCAATAATTTTAATGATACTGTATAGTGATTATCGAGATTAAATGCAATTTTTATAAGTGAATATAAAATTGCTTGGAATCGCTCATTATTTACTTACGAGTTACAAGCTCTCAATAATTCAGAATTTCAACTAAACATTTTCATCTATATGATAATAATAAATTAACCTGGAACCTCCAAATTTGGGCAATGCATGAAGTTTGTTAAATAAGAGCCACAAAATCTTAATATATCGACTTCAATAACGTTACGAAAATCTCTTCAAATCAATTGGTTATTAATTTTGATAATTATATGTAATATTATTGGTTGATATATCAGATATTATACAAAAACTCTTTTAGTAATATTACATCTTAAATGGTGTTCGTATAACCAAAGGATATTTTCACAATCACGTAATTCAAGTTCGAATGCTTCCAGATCTCTATAAGATCAAAAAAAAAGTTCACTGATGTGTAAATAATAAGCATGAATTTTTTACTAATTCTATTTAGTTATATATTTGGTTATTTTAAATTCGCCAATTTAGTAACTTCTAATTGTTTTTTTTTATTAGTTATTAGCATATACCCCTTGCTCTAAGATGTTTGATTAAAGAATATTTATTACTCAAAATATTTAAAAAAGGAATTAAAGTTCTTAAATACGCATTAATACTTAACATTATTGTATTATATAGTAAGGTTGCTGTGTAAAATAGTTGCGCAAAACCAGGAACCCTATATTCTAAGATTTTATTAAAGTAAATGCAAAGTAATGGGTAATTTATAAAATTTCTATAAAAATTTATACAATGTATTTAGATTATTAGAGATTAATCATTATGATACAGGTAAACTCTTTGTGGGCTAGGGATAAGGTTATTAATTACATTACACATAGCCATTGAGCCACTCAATAAAAACGGGAGAGTCAGCTTTCATCACAAAACGAACTATAGTGAAAAGAAAGATATACCTTTCGCTTCTTAAATATCCCTCCACTGATTAAGGGTACTAACTACATATGCTACACAGAAAAACTTATACACCTTTGAGAAGCTCATACGTATGGATAGTCTTCACAGCTATAATAGCAGTGCAATGACCTTGCATATAGGGATAAGAATCAATTCTAAAAGCGCTCATAACTGATTTAGAATCGATAACCGAATCTTATACATATTAATATTCTGATCCGACAGAGTTCTATCTGTTTTTTAAGCCTAATAGTAATAATAAAATAATATATTTAAGATATAAGGCGACTTGAAGTTAAAGTTTCGTTAACGTTATCCCCCCTCCACTTACGGGTCTCCCCCCCAAAAAAAATTAAACAATTAATAAAGTAGCCAAAAAAAAAAAATTGTTAAAAAAATATTGAATATTTCGATATTGCATAATAAAGTAAAAATCATTAATAATCATCGTAAAAATATCGAGTTTACTAATTTCCCCCACACTTCACAATCGGAGTACCATAAAATTGATTAATAACATATATGAATAATTAGTAGAACCAATCAGAAGTGTGGGGAGAAATTAGTAAACTCAAAAAGATCAATGCCCTGCTTTAAATATAAGTAAACCGGCTTATCGTTATTAATTATGATAATACACTCAGGTAATAAGAAAAGATAACGATAATTTTCTTGTCACTTAATTTGAATTCGCTAACAAAATTTCTGTAATATTACAATAAATGATTTTTCCTTTTGTAACTGTAATGCGAGATAGTAAAACAATTCTTTCAGCTGCGCTATTCGAAGTAGATGAAAGTTATACTTTTGAACATTTACATTATCAGGCAGATGGTAAATATATTTTCAGAGAGGATGTTAGAGTTGAGATTCGGGTTAAGGGTACAAATAGATAGCATAATGTTGTGTCTGGTGTAAATGGAAGTTTAATGCTATGTACACGAGAAGAGAAAAATGTTTCGCAAATTAAATTTATTATTCAAGATAAATATCCTGAATCCTCTTCAAACCTAGTTCCTTCTACATCTAATGTTTTTAATGAAATAATGAATGCGCATCCAAAAGGGTTTTGCCTGATCCAAAGCCAACAACAAATCGTAATAATCATTTATATAATGATCTTTTTAGCACTTTTATATAGTAATAATCTTGGTTAGGAATATGGGACATATAAAGTTGCTAGTAAATTATTAATACCAGGAACGGAGTGATGAAATCATAAAGTCCGTGTGATCCTATTAGTCACTGTTCGCATGTTCATCACATCCCTACTAAATATCATCTTGTACTATTAAAATGTCATCTTATACTATTTAATAAAATCTACATTGTTCACGATGAGATCCTTTTAAACCTGATATTTTTTAAGATAATACCCATGTTTAGAACAAACTTAAATATACAACTTAATTTAGAGCTCATCATATTTTTGAAGATCATGTTGCTCTAGATACATAAATATTCACAGCTTACATTTATAGCTATTTCATTCATAAATTTACTAATATGTTCTATCTGAACAAAATGACATGTATAATAAGTAAACCTAAATCTAATCTTTATATATACCAGTACAATCACGTTTCTTGTATAACATGAAATATGGTAGAGATGGTTTTCTTCAACTTTTTTGATGTTGCTTATGCTGATTTTCATAAAATCCTTTTTTAGTAAGAGTAATGAATTTCGTTTATTCATTTTTAGAAAGAGTTAAGATTTTTAAATATGTACAGTAGGCACCAAAAGTAATGCCTGATTTGCAGATCTAGTCATCTGCACAAATAAATAGGCTGTGTTTACCTCATTTTTACATTTTTTGAGGCAAATTTTTTTTTTAACAATTCTTAAACTTTCAACTAACGTCTAGCAAGAAAAAAAAAACCTCCAAAATGCTGTATACCCAAATGACTGAAAAAGACAAAGGAATGATTCTTGCTTATATCAATGATATAAGTACTAAGCAAGTTGCCTATAAAATTGGTCATGACTTCATGACAGTTCAATAGTTCTTTAATAAATACAAGAGAACCAAAACAATCAATAATTTACCATAGTCTGGACATCCTCTGATCCTAAAGAAGCAAGAAAAGACAAGCTTTGTAAAAAAAAGTATTGAGAACAATGCATAAGTTATTGTGTAGTATTGTGAACGATCTCAGCTTTCAATGTAGTATATCAACTGTAGCTAGAGCTTTGCACAATACTAGGTTTGTTCACATTTAGCAGTAAAAAACTATTTTTGATTAGTGTTAATATAACTATACAGGAGAGTTGATGCAAAAAATTTAAAAACAAGAATATTTACAATTGGTTCTGAGTTATTTTTTCTGACAAAACAAGTATAAAAGTTAGTAAACAATTCCATCAAATTAGAGTATTGTATCATAAGAATAAAAGGTATAAAAATGAGTATTTAGTTCTAAGTTTTAAGAGTAAGAGGGTGTCGTTAATAGTGTGAAGTTGTTTTGTAGATGAAAACAAAGGGCTGTTAGTTTTTTTTGATAAATATTTAGAATCAAAACAAAAAATTAATAAAGAAATATATATTAAGATTCTCAAAGACTACTTTGTACCTTATCTTGCTTCTGTTCATTCATTATTAGGTCTAAATATAGTGTTTCAGCATGATAATTGTTCAGTTTATACTGTAAAGATTGTTATTAAATAGCTTAAAGAGAAGAAAATTAAAGAATTAATATAGCTGTCAAAGTTTCTAGACCTTAACCCTATTAAAAATATTTGGAAACTATTAAAAAACAATATTCAGAATCATAAAAACTTCCTAAGAAACACTAATGACCTAAAGGCTACAATAAAGGAAGAGTAGACAAATTTTGATATGTTGATTCTTTATAGTGTTGTAGACTCAATGCTATGAAGAATTCAGGCAGTATTGGATATCCACAGTCATTCGACCAAATACTAACTTTTTTTTAAATAAAATTTGTTTTTTTTTTATTTTTTGTTTAATTTGCAAAATCAGGCATTACTTTTAGTACCTACTGTAGATACTATATAATATTGCTACTAGTTGATCAAGATGTTATACAGATTAGGTGATTAAATTTTTTACTATAAAATTTGAGTGATTGATACTCATATTGAATTTTTGATTTTTATTATAAATTGCAACTATAGCCTGTTTTCAATTACTAATTTCAAGGGTTTTATAAAAAAAAATTGCATTTATGAGTTATAGTGTAATAACTTAAAAAAACCAAATACAATATTATAGTTAAGTATAAAGTAAGATAAAAAATAAACCAAAAAGAATCTCATCTCTAAAGATTGTTTTTTATTTTATATTTAATAGTATCAGTAGTTTAATAGAGCTTTACATTTACTGATTTACAAATATATTTTTATATAATATAAATATTCTTAACAACTTTACTCTAATTTTGAAAGCTTTTTAACAAAAAAAATAAAGTACTAAAATATTATAGTTTTGTTTTATTGTTAAGGATGAACTATATATTAAATCAAAAGATTTAAGCAGAAATAAAATTATTAGTTATTACTATAGTCACTTGTACTATGTAAACTTATAATTAGACTTAGTTTAGTTATGCTATACAAATAGTTAACAAGTATGTATTATTAATTAGACTAATAAAAGATCATAGTATATAAATTTTTTATTAAAAATAGTATTTACAGTTATGTACAAAAATTTAGATACTATACATTATTTTTTCTCATTTAAGCTATTTTATTTGTATTTGGTTTTTTTTTTAGCAATATATTTTTATTTATTGTTAAATATAATATAATTAAATAGCTCAACTACAAGTTAATTTAAGTAATAAAAAGGAACAATCTGTAATAATTAACTAACATTTCCTTATCAGATTCATCTTCAAAAAAAAATAATAAGAAAAGAAACAAATTTAATAACTACAAAAAATCAATTAACTCATGAACTATTGATCAGAATTATATGATTTTAGTACTATTCAATTTGTCTCAATAAGATGAATTAAATAGTACTAAATTATATAATTCTGATTAATAGTTTATGAGTTAATTGATTTTTTGTACCTATTATTTTTTTGTCAAATTCATCCCTTTTCTTATTACTAGATTCATATTGTGAATTAAAATCAAGAAAAAGTAAAATAATAAAATTTTACTTAAATATAGTTGCTATATATTAAAAAAAAATGAAAAACCTTATTAGCAAAATTGCAATCTATATACTGTTATCAAATAAGTTTTAATAATTTTATCTTTATTTTATATTTATTAATTAGTTATTCTTTATTTATATTTTATAAATTATCTTATAAGTTAGTAATATCTTTAACTAGTATTATTAGAATCAGAATAGTCTTATGATCATAATAAGCTATAATTTGTAGAAATTAGATTAGTAGTTATTGAATAATTAGTGTTTAGAAATCCCTATTAGTATTTAACTATACTTAACTACACTTGAAGATATTTGATGATGTTTAACTACATTTGAAAATGTTTGATGATATTTGATGATATTTGAAGATATTTAATTATGTTTAAAGATATTTAACTACATTTGAGGATATTTAAGAAAAAGATATAAAAATCTTGCCTTTTCTCTCTTCTGTTAAAGTTAGATTTGTCTTCTACAATCTCCTTAATATTAGAATTCTCTTAGCACAGATACTAATAGATAGTCTTGTATTATTGATATTATATTATAAATAAAAATACTCTTTACTTTAATATAATTTTTCTAATAAATCGTCTTTATGAGATAATATCCTGCTTTGATACTATTAAGAGTTCTTCTTCTGTATCTTATATTACTTGTGATATACTTATAATATTTTGGTATCTTCTAGCAGAAAACCAAAGAATATTTTTAAATATTTAGGAGTTCTAAAGAAAGAAAACTCAAAAAAACTTTTTACTAAGAAGCTCTTAAGAAACCTTTTTTACAAAACAAAGAAGCCTTTTACTTTCTCTTCTGATAATCTCTAAGAAGCCTCTCTTATTTTTTTGCTAATCACAATTTATGTTATATTTGATCTACATTATACAGACAAAAAAAAAAGATTATTAACTTCTAGAATTAATCTATATAACATAAGAATATGAAAATGACTTATATTATTTTAAGTTTAGAAAGATTAAGTTCATATTATATAAACTTTAAAAAATTATATTTAAACTTAGAAGACACTCTATTTATAACTATCTATTATTAAGAGAGTAATAGTATACCAGGAAACAACTCTACTAAACAGACTTAGTAGGAAGAGCCACTTTTAAGTCTCTGTATTAGTTGCAATTCTAGAGTTAGATACTTTAGTCTTAAACATTTTTGGGTTAGACCTCATATTTTGAAGAGTACTCTACGAGCCAAATCATATAGATATAAGGACTCAACTATAGCTAATAGCTTATTACAAACTTTAACAATACTAGTTAAGTATGAATTACTTATAAACTAAATATATAGGCTTAAGTAATTCTAACTTCTTTGAAAACAGATTATATATTTTAGAAACAGATACTTCACAATTCAAATATGTAGGAATAAGGTATTTTTTGATAAGAACCTATATGAATAGAGTATACTAGTTGTATATTGAACAAATCTAACAATATGATCTACAATATTAAAATACTAGTCAAGTTTACGAAGTTATATAAACTCTATATTCAGACTTATTTTATGAACTGTGTTTTTCTATAATAACTTTTATTGATCATACTAAGGATTCTAGACCTAGTACTATTGCACTTACAAAGCTACCAAGTATATTTAACAAACTATTTCTGCTTATATAACTTTAACTATTAACTCAATCTATAACCAAACTAGAGCTACAATACATGATATTATCTTTAGTTGCTAATATAGTACATCTCTTAAAAACTCTAAACAAATTATCTAAACCCTCTTCACCAAATATATCTGATATTCTCTTGCCCTTTATTTACTTACTTCTTTTGATATTACTCCTTTTAACTATTTCTTTAAACAATTAAATAACTTAGTTACTAATAACCTTTTTTTCATCTGAAGCTCTAAAACTGCTTTAGGAAATTTAGGATCTCCTATACTAATTTAGATAACTCTTCTTTTGAATTTAGTACCCAAGTATAGATAGTTTAAGTCAAAGCTTAGAACCAGAAAATATAATTATAGAACCCCAATATACTATATCTCTACTCCCTTACAATGAAAATACTACTTATATTAACTTTCTTCTACAAGATAGAAACAGAACTCCTTTATCTCCTTTCACTAACATATCCCTTCTATCTTCTATTGAAACCTCTAATATACAAATAGTACAAAAAACCTTTTGATATTATATCTTTAACTTTGCTACTACTGGAATTGTCTAGCAAGCTCAATGATTTATTAACTTTATTTCTAGAACTACTTCTTCTTCTAATTCAATAGATAATACTCTCAATTTATCTGAAAACTATTCTCAATCTAACTCTTCTCCTGAAAACTCTTCTTACTATACTTCTCCTTATACTCCACTTTCTCAACAATAATCTCCTTTTCTTCTAACTACTACTCTTCAAATTACTAAAGTTTTATAAGAAGAAAATAAACTAGAAACCTTTAATTAAGTTTTACCTCTCCAAGTATCTACTAATAATCTAAACAAAAACTATTTAATAGGATAGTTCAATACTAAGATAATAATGATCTCAACAATAATAAGAATAATTAAAAAGAATTAGGTCTTGATAATCTCTTTAAATTTAATAATAACTTAGAAGCAGAAAACTAAGATAACTCTAATAATAAAACTATTCAAACTAACAAACCAGAAATAAATATAGGTAACTAGGCTATACAAGAAGCTGCTGAAACTATGACCACCTTAGCCAGAGCTCTAAGAGCTAGTAGTAAAAAATCTCTAGTCAAAATAAAACCTTTTTATAGTGATAGTATCTAAGATCCTATAAAATAGTTAGAAGAATTTAAACAAGCAAGTAAAGCTAATTAATGGAACTCTGCTTACTAACTTGAATTAGCCTTAGCATATCTAAAAGACAATGTTTAGGAATAGTTACGAAGTTTTGCTTATACTCTAACATATTTCCATAGTAATGAATATGAGAATGATATTAATCATATTAGAGTTTATAGTTTCTATTATAT
>CAJVPM010002103.1:0-10521 GCA_910592325.1 Scutellospora calospora | reverse complement strand
TCTGAAATCTATTTGAAGATTCCCTATTTAAACTCTCTGGCCCTATGACTTACCTGTTTCTATCTATTTATACCAAGCCAGGCTAACCCTGTGCTACTTCTTCAGGAAGACACCCGAGCTGATATATGTCTACAAACTTTATAATTCAAAGCCTAGGCCCATCTCAGGTACCCTTTCACCAACTTCCAAATTGATGAGTGCTGTGGTACTCAACTATGCTACACTATATCTAATCTAGCTTGCATATACCCTTGTTCGATGTTCGTACAAACCTGGTTCTTATTGTGGTTTTCCACCAAGTTAGTCATTCATGCCTCTAGATATCACATGAAGTAGATTCTCCTAAATCTGTTGCTTGGTATTGCCTACTTTGCCACCAGATATCATATGAAACAGATCCTCCCAAATTTAGTTAGCCACCAAGCCAAGTTGGTATTGCCATACGACCTCATATAATGGACTTACTCATACCTGTTTCATCGATCCTTCTATACTCAGGACTTACTTGTATCTATTATGCTAATTTTTTCGTATGCAGATTTCTTTTTCTAGATCAGACGTTAACTGGTATGACTGTTGAAATCCATACTACTTCACCTAACTCGAGATTTTTACTATGCAGATTCCCTGCTCGTAGATCCTATTAAGATTTATTCGTGTAATATTACGCCTTGCCGAATGCCTTGTCACACTTCCGATACCTGATTAGTATTGGTGTAACATAATTTACAGAGTTACAACCCCAGAAACGAGCAGAGTTTACCGTAAGTTGGATACAGATATCTAGGTAATTATTTAATTCTATATACAGTGAGATTTGAACCCTAGACATCTTGCATAGCAGTCCAGCAACCTAACCACTACACTAAGATCACCAGACCTAATAATATTGATTAATTTAAAATGTAAAAGTATTAGTATTATTTAGGTTTCAGCTGAAAAGTATGCTTATTTGTATAGTTTTGAGATAGTTGATGTATAATATGATATCAATAATATATTAGTATTGATAAGAGAAGGTACTTCTCAAGTTTTGCATTAGTTTAGTTACTGATCTGAGTTAGAAGATAGTAGTGATAAGGTTTTGTTTATTGTGTCTGTAAGTGGTAGTAGAGGTATTAGTAGAGTTACAGTTATTTGGTTTTAAGTGAGATATTAGGTAGATATTATCAATATTAGATTGGAGTAGATAAGTGTATGAAACTCAAATAGGTAATAGTTGGATAGTTTTAGTTTGTATGATACAATAGTTAAAGCTATTTAGAGATATTATTAGTTCGCATCCTGTATATCTGTGTAGTTGTAGTTTGTTATTAGTAGGTATGAGTATCCAGTGTATAATATTAGTATATTGTTGTTAAAATTTAGAGCTTTTGCTGATAATTATAATATTTTTATGAGTTGTAGTAATTCAGATGTGTTTAGTAGGTTTCTTAATAAGTAGAGTGTAGAGGTTTGAAAAACTGAGTTTGCTAGTGAGATTAAGTAGTTCAGAGTTAATTTGAGTAGTTAGAACTGATGTTAGTTAATAAAACTATTTGGATACAAATCCTCAAAGAGTTTTGTTAGTAGTGTGTATAATGAACTTCTATAGTAGTAGAGTAGTATTGTTGTAATTAGTGAGCTGCTTGATGGCAAAGATGTTCATCTTGTTAGTTTTTGCTTTAATAACATGTAGGTTTAGGTATTGGTTAATTATTTAGTCAATACTATGTCCTTTGAAATTGAGAGTAATTGGCTATGAGTTCATTTTGCTTAGTAGTATGATTCTGAGTTTATATATTTTTATAATAATGATTGCAGTAGTAGTATAGTTATATGAAGGTGATAAGATGAAGTTAGCAAAGAGTAAGATATTTTGGGTTGTAGAAGCAGTATTCTGAAGTTGTTGAAGACATATGCAAGTTGTTGTATTATTGTTGTAATTGAAGTTATTTAGGAGCATAGTTGTATTAGAGATATAGTGTTAGATTTGGTTGTCTTATAGTTGTTGTAAGTTGTAGATTTGGTAATAAAAGAGAGTAGAGTTAGGTATTGATATGGCTATTCCTGCTTTGTGCTTAATGATAGTAGTATATTTTCTAGTAAGATTATTGCAAGTTAATAGAAGTATGATTGTATTTAGGATACAGTAATTGAATCTAGATATTATAACAGTGTTAATCATGTAAATACATTGTTTGTCAGTAATTTTTTTCTTTTTAATAAGTATGAGTGCTTAATTGATTTCATTGGTAATAATTTTATGAATAGGCATGTAATTTTTGTAGATAGTAAAATAGTATCCCAAGAATCTGAAAGTGTCTTTAGGTTTAATAGAAGTTAGAGTAGTATTGTTGAAGTATAAAGGAGGATTATTAGGAGAGTTGTTGTTAGTGTATAGAAAGGATTTTGTAGAGTTGACATTGATTTTTGTAAGTTTATAAAAAGATAATACTGTGTTGATAGTTTGTTAAAGTTGAAGTTGTGTATTTACTATTCAAAGTATATCATCTATATATGCTAGTACTGGGGTATTGAAGGAAGTAATTTTGTTAGAAGAGGAAGTTGGGTTAGTAGTTGTAGAGAGTATATAGCCTTTGTAAGTATTAGAGATATTAGAGAGAAGTAGGTTATAGTATATGTACTATAGTATAGGAGTGATTGTTTCACCTTGATTGATGCTATCTTGTACAGTATATGAATTAGTATTTCCAAGATTAGTAATAACTTGGTTTTGACATTGTGAGCAGATATCAAGAATAATTTGTTATATTGTTTTTGGAATATTGATTCTTTTTTTTTTTTTTTGTTATTAAGGCAGCTTACATTGCTGAAAGAATTTTATTAGAATTGTATATAGGATATATATTGATAGTCCCTACTGTTTGTAATTATATAAAGAGTGTACAATAAGCCATATGTACAACTTTAGTCATTGTCTAATTTAAGTAGTCTGCCACACAGGTGATTAGACTACTTGATTGGTTCTACACTATGCTACTATATCTGTAACCTGCCTATGAGTTACCTATTTAAACACTCTGTTTATTAATCCATACAGATCTAACCTAATATCACCACAACATCTAACTGCTTAAGCTAGCTAGCTTGTTACAGATCTATTTATTCAGAATGGCTTAGATCCTTTTGGGATACATTATACCTATCATATTATAGGTATCACAGAGCCAGTTAACCTCGAAGTACACCTACTAGAGTAGTCCATACCTATTTTACAGATTCAACTAGCTTAGACCTTTATAGATATTTGTACAACTCCAGTTCCTATATGACTCTCTATCAGTTTTCTGTATTCTATTTTTTTGAATGTTTCATGAGGCAGATCCTTCTAATCTAGTTAGCTACTAAGCCAAGTTAGTGTTACTGATCCTCCTTGTAGAACAGATTTATGTGTACCTGACTCGATCTGCATCTTTTGATTATAGTTTCCTATTTGGATCAAGTGTTAGCCAGTATGACTATTGAAGGCTGTACTACTTCACCAACTTGGGATTTCTACTATACAGGTCCTCTGCTCATAGATTCTATTAAGATTTATTTGTGTAATATTATATTTCACCAAATGCCTCGTCATACTTCCAATATCTGGATGATATTGGTGCAATATGATTTACAGAGTTACAACTCCAGAAATGAACAGGGTTTACTGTAAGTTGGGTACAAAGGTCCAGATAATTATTCAAATTTGTCGACAGTAGAATTTGAACCTCAGACCTCTTGTATAGTAGTCTGGCAATCTAACCACTACACTAAGATTACTAGACCTGAAATATTAATTCTATTGAGAGCTTTTATTAGTAATGAGATATGAACTATATCATAGGCTTTACTTATATTCTATGATAGGGTCTAGATCTCTTTATTTTATGAGGAAGTATCTTCTAAGATATGTTGTAGTATTTGAATAGATGTAATAATAGTCAAGTATAGTAGGACAATATAGTTGTGTGAATTTAAGATAGAGTATTGGTTAAGTATAGTATTTATACAGTTAGTGATAATTTTAGTATAGATTTTCTGTGTATATTCAATAAAAGTAATTAGACTCATATAGTTCAGTTCTCCTGTAAATATTAGTTTTTTGAATATAGGGAAGATGTTGCTTTGTTTTCAATTCTTTGGTATCTTTTGTATAATGAGGCACTTGTAAAGTAGTAGTAAGAGTAGTTTATAGAAGGTATTGCCAACTTTTTTGATTATTTCATTAGATATTAGTGTGAAGCCAGATGCTTTATTACATGAAAAGTTGTTAATAGTGATAAGTAGTTCATGAAAAGTGATGAGATCATCTAAGTTCTGATATTATAATTGTTGAATATATAGTTTAGGCTAGTATTCTTGTTGCTAGTTAGACTATTCTGATAGGTCAAAAGTGTTATATTTTGTCTATTATTTATAGAAGGCTCTAATCAGTTGTTTGATTTGTGTAAGTTTATATATTAGTTCTGATACAGTATAAATATTGTAAAAAATTACAGGTTTGTAATATCATTCGAGGATGCTATTGATCATTGAGATAGTATTATTAGTAAAGTTGTTATATCTTTTGGTTATTCATTGTTGAATCTGTTCATTTTGTATGGTATTTTTCTTAATATTTTGTGTAGTATAGATTGTTTTCCAGTATGTTTTGAAGTTTTGTATAAGAGAGGTTACATTAGAAAGCAATAGTTGGTATAATAGAATTAGAGAGATTTTGAGATCAGTATTGTTGTTAATCTGAATAATTTTGAAGTTGAGGTTTGGTATTATGTCTGTGATAGCTAGGTCTTCAGGTATTTCATTGAGTTTAGTTAAAGTTTGTATAATATTGTTAATATTGTTAAGAGCATAGTGAAGTTTAGTTGCTGCAGAAGAGAAAGTTTTGTAGGTTTTGTTAGTTTGATATGAAAAGAGTATGTGCTTGTTTGCAGATGTAAGTATAGCTGTTTAAAGAATATGCTATAGTTTGTTGATTGATGTATTAGTATCTATAATAGTATCTAATTGTTGAGTAAGGTAGGATGTGATTGCTATTTGGAAGTCATCTATTTTTCAGTATTCATAGCTTTGTAACTGTAGATTTTGTATCATAATTGTTTTGTGAGTCTTGAGGGTTTGTATATTGGATTGAAAAGCCAATAGATTTCTATTATTTGATAGTTACTGTATGTAATAAGTTTGAAGATGTGAAATGTTGGAGTGCTGAACATATAGATTAGTTGTCTAGAAATCTATATTTTATCTATTTGGCTACTTGAATCAGCTTTCTGCTAGGTAGATACATGTAGAAAGAGATAGTTAATAGTAAGAATGAAGTTGCTATTAGTAAGATATTTAGAAAGATTAGATGGGAGGTCCTGACTAAGGTCATAATTAAAGTCTCCAATGATGATTGAGTGTATCTGTTTGGTTTGTACTTGTTTAATCTAGTTTATGATTTGTTGTTGTATATTGAATCTGAGTTGTGCATGATTAGATAGTAGATACATTAAGATAAATCTAATTCAGTTCTTATGTAGAAAGTAGAAGTTGATAGTGATAGCAGTACTAGATAGGGTTTAAATATTGTGAATATAAGGTCTTAAGTAGAAACAGATTATAATAGCAGTGTCTAGACTAGATTGTTGTACACAAGTAGAGCTAGATAGATTATTGTTAGATATATAGAAAAGATATATAGAGTTAGATAGTAAGATATTATGCCAAAAGTTTTCAGATAGCTTGGTTTTAGTAATGCAAATTATATCATAATTGTTGTTATAGCAGTATTCTGTCTATAATTGTTGCTTGATAATAGTATTAAACCCTTATATATTATGTATAACTATTTTGAAAGAATGAAATGTAGTTAATCTTTAGAGTGTAGTAGTATAAGTACTTGTAGATAAGGAGGAAGTAGTATTAGTTAGATTATTAAAGATGTTAAAGGATGGTATAAGGTTGTGTGTATTAGTTGTTTGTTGTTAATGTGTATTCATGTTTTGAATTGGATAAAAAGGTTCCAAGTAGGGTTAGATAGAGATAGTAGGTTTAAGAGATAGTCAGATATTTGGTTGATGATATAGTTTTGTCATAGAGTTTGTAATATGAGATTGATTTCTTTCTGTGTTGTAATAGGAATATTGATATTAATTTGTTTTGTATTTAGTTGGTTTTATAATTCTTCTAGAGATGTAGAGATATCTAGTAGAGTTTTAGTCTTATTATCAGTTGTAGCTAGGTTTTTCCCTTTGATATTTGTAAATATATTAATCTATTAGTCTAAGATTTTGTTGAAGTAGTAGTGGATACAGAGGGTCTTTACTGTATTGATTAGTTGTTGTCATGATGTGATTAGAAATAAGAGGCTACAATTGATAGTAATAGATATTCTGTTAGAAAGTAGTAGTTTATTAGTTAGATTAGCAGTTATTATATATATTAAAATTGAGAATATGATCTTGTATCTTTTGGATACTTGTTAGAAAAATTCCTTAGCTATGTCATCTTCTGTAATAGGGTATGTGAAGTTGGTATCTGTTTAGATTTTAGTTGAATCTTGTGGTAGAGTTAGTTTAGTGATGAAGTAGTCATTAGGTATTATTTTGAATGTGTAATATTTGCATAGAAAGGTGACTATAGTAGTAATATTAGTGCTAAGATCACTTGTATTAAGTGAAAAGAGTGTATGAACTGAGTAGTTGAGCTTGTGATAGATACTAGGTAGTTTGAGTTTAAGAGGAGGGAGGTCAAATATGAATTAAGTAGATTGCCTTTGAAGTTGTAGAAGTTACAAAGTTTGTTGCAATAGAAGAAGAGGTAGTTAAGGTTTTTTTGTTTTGTAATTAGGAAGAAGTTTTTTAGTTTCTTGTTGAGATCCATAGAGTTGCTAGAGAGTGGAGGTAGTTTAATGAAGTAGCTACTAGATAATTTAAAAAAGAGTAAATTTTTCTAAGTGCTATGACTATTCTTTTAGTATTGTTACAGTTAATGATTAGAAGTTCAAAAGGGAGTAAACTTTGTATTTGTCCTGTTATTAAGGAAGGGTCTGGTAGTGGAACAAGTAGAGATAGTTAGGCTTTGTTAATTGCTTGCTTGAGGTTATTTCATTTGATTTTGTCTAGTCATATAAATCTTCTACAATATTGAATAATTTTGGCTATATGGAAGAAACTTAAGTATATAAAGTTAGTGCTAAGCAAGTATTGAATAGCTATATGGATTTTAAGTATTTTTAGAATAGTATTTCTGGTTTCTCAATTGAGGATTGTAATATTGTGAATATGTTTGTAGTTGTTAGTTGTTGTTGTAATTATTTTTTCAAATTATATCTGATGTGCAGAAGTAGTCTGTTTATTGCAGGTAAAGAAAGTAAAAAATTAGGTATCAAAGTATTTAAATTTTAGTATTATGGTTAGTAGAATATTGTATGGGATAGGTTTGGTTTGTAGTTTATAAGTGATGAATTCTTGAATGCCTTTTATAGATTCAAGTATATTAATAATGCAGTCATAGTGCCAAGTAGATATATTGAAGCTATCAAACTCAGAGTTCATATTATCTATAAGTTTGTCTGGCCATGTTTTACTAATGTAATAGCTATCATTATAGAGATTTGTGTTTAGAGAAGAGTTGTTTTGAAATGCTTAGCTATAGGAGAGTTTGGTATTAGTATTTTTAGGTTCCAAGCTATTAGAGTATAGGTCATATGAGTATTCTTCTAGTTCATTTTTATCCATATATGTGTTATATGTTTTGTATGATACAGAAGATGCTAATTGACTAGCTTGTGTTTTTAGAGGTGTGGATAATATTAGTGCATTATGTATATTCTCTTCTATTTGGTTTGCTCATAATTGGTTTTAGTAGTCTGTTATATTATAGTCTTCTGATGCTGTTTGTGTATAGGGTTTGTGTTTTGTGTATTAGAGTTATTAGTTGGTTTGAAGTTGTGTTTAGTTGTAGAATGAGTAGTATTATATTATATATTATTAGTATCTATTGATATTGTATCACTAATTTCTGATGAGGGTATACAAGTATTAGGCGTAGTTGTTGTTAGAGTAGTGTTGAGAAGGGTAGCAGCATCATAGAGAATTATAGGAAGTGCAGAATTTTGTTTATAGGCATTCTCACCAGGTAGTTAGTTTTGTTATTTTGATAGGTTTAGATAAGTAATAAAGATTGGGTAATATTAGTTGTAATTTGTATAGCAGTGATATTTATAGTATTGTTAGAGAGTTTTGTTAGAGTAAAAAAGAGAGCAGAGTTACTGTTAGTGACATGATCAATCTAGTATTTTGGGTGGAGAGTTACATTGTTTATAATAGTTGTTTTAGTACAATCTAAGGTATAGAGCTGTTGCTGGTTATAAGAAGTAGGGATGATAAAAGTAACTCTATATGTTAGTTTATTTACATTGATGATAGTTAAGTCAAAGATTTCTTTAGGGTGTTCGAGTTGTGTGATAACAGGTTCTGGAGTTAACATATTTGTTGATATTGTCATATTTTTGTTGTTGTCATTGAGTGTATTGTTGTTTTTGAGGGAAGCGATATTGATGTTGTTTTTTGAGAGGCAGCACCTCTTTTCAGTTTTTTCTGTATCTTTAGACATGATAAAATTGCTATTTGAAGTAATAGTTGTTAGTTTGTTTGTTGGTAGTAGTTTTCTTTTACTTAAAGTTCTTCTCAGAGGAAAGTTTTTCTTGTTTTTGTTGTTTTCTTTTTTTTTTATTTTGGCACAGTATAGTAGAGTGAGTTATGAAAAAGAGTTCTAGTACACTGCATTAATTTAGTTAGTGAGTTAAGGAATATTTATAATTAATATATTTAAAATAATCTAAATATTTATTTTATTTTATTGCATTGTTACAAGCAGAATTGTCAGTTATCACCAAATATTATAGGTAATTCATATAATTTCTTTAATATCTTTACTAAAGGTATGCTATTAGTAATTTGAGAAAGGTCATTACCAACCTCTAAAGTTGTAATATCTTTTATGTAGTTTATAATTCTTATATGCTATGAAGAGGCTTTGCTATTATAGAGGCTTTGGTAATTGATTATCACTTCTTAAAAATTCTCGATCTGTGTTTAACAATAATCACTTAAGCCTTCTAAGCCTGTAACAATCTAATTTTGTTTCTGAAGATGCAATTTCATTAGTTTCATCACATTTTATAGAAATATTACTTTTACTCTGTGATATTCTCCTATGCCTACTGTATGCATACTATGTATAGTTGTTAGGCAAAACTGTTAACAAAAATGGTAAAAAACAAAACCTAAACCCAAAAAGATGAAACTAGTAAAACTCTAGTGAAATCTCTGGCAAAAGACAAAACTTCTAATGAAAGGTGAAACCTCTAGTGAAAGACAAAACCTTTGATAAACAGTGAACTAGTGAAGATGAAACCCTAGTGAAAACAAATTGACTAGTATCTGAACTTTAATAAAAGCAAAGCTAAAAAAGATAAACAAAAAAATAATTTTATTAGCTATATATTGTTTTGAAAGATCAAATAGTTAGTTCTTTAAACTCTGAACAAAGATATCTCAACAACTATCTAATCAAATTTAATGAAAATTTTTTTATTTTAATTCTACGAATTTGCAAAAAAATTTTCATTGAAATTAACTAGATATTTGTTAAGATATATTGCTCAAAAGTTAGCAAACAATTAAAAACATCTAAAATAAAAGATATGCCAAAATTTTGAACATCCGTCTGATAAAATTTAATGAATCTTTTTTTATTGCTATTTTTAAATCTGTAGAATTAGAAAAAAATTTCTATTGAAATTGGTCTGGTAGCTTCGAGATAGCTTTGTTCAAAGTTTTAAAAAATTCCAGTAAGCTTATTTTATTAGAAGCTTTGAGATGTTTTAATATGAGCAATGACTTCTCAATAACCACTTGATCAATTCAATGAAACTTTTTTCTTTCAATTCTAAAAGAAACAAATTTATTTATTTCGTTTAAATTATTTAGATTTTTTAAATTTAAATTTATAGCTTTAATTCATAATCTGCGTAAGAACTAGTGAAACATCATAGTACTAAAGGTTCCCAAAAGATAACTTATTTTTTTATTAAGTAAATCTTTACTTCTAATAAAAGTTGTAGAGGAAAAAATTTCAGTCATAATGGTTGTTAAAACGGCCTAGTGGATCACGATAAATAAAATTTTATTTTTACAACTTTACTAAAATGTACTATAGTGAACAACATTAGTTGTTATATTTACGATTTTTCAAATTATCAAAGAATGAAAATTTTAATTGACTAAACCGAAATCTTTCGGTTTATTCATTCTAAAATTTTTCTCATCTTGCTCGTTTTTTTATATTCATTCATAGTTTACCTTAGAACTTTTCAGAGTCCTTCTCTTAGCATTAATATCAGCCAAACTAAATCTTAAAGCTGGCCAGAATTTATCTTAACTCCGCAGTAATTGGCATGGGCAGAAATCAAGTAATTCTACACCGCATATGAAACAATGAGATTAAATAGAATCTAAGCCAATAAGATATAAAATATAGTGTGATTACTGA
>CAJVPM010002102.1:0-10524 GCA_910592325.1 Scutellospora calospora | reverse complement strand
ATAAACTGGTGCCTTGAATAATAACTGTGAAAAACCTTCTGCTACCTAAAAATTTGCAGATTAATAAAGAACCGCTCATAACACTAGTTTTGTTCACAAAAAAGTTTTCTTCATGATAATTTTTGCCTAAACTTCTTCTAAATCACTTTTTAAGTTTAGGTTTTTCTACTCTTCTACTTTTTTATATGTAGTTTTGCTTTCTGTATCTCTTTTCTTAGTATGTTAAAAGGTATTAATTAGTGAGTTTAGTAGTTTTTCTATATAGTAACCTTTAGCTCAATTTTGTAACCAAATGATCTGCAGAAAGAGTATGTATTTGTTTTTTTTTGTATTCAAATCTTTATTATCTATAGATTCTTTACTATTTATTTTAAAATATTTATCTAACTATAGCTTTTTATTTAGTTTTTTTTTTAAATAGTTATTGTAACTTGTTTCTGTAATCATTCTAATTTTCTTCTGTTGCTTTATCATCTAAAAAAATTGTTCTTTTTACACTTTTTCTTTTAATTTGTACTAAACTATTTTTAAAATCTAAATAATCTAGTAGTATTTTTGCTATTACTAGTTTGTAGTCACTACTTATTTCTAAACTTATTTTTTTAATTAAAGCATCTTTAAGTCTAAAAATTAAACTTTCTGAGATTAAAATTTAGTTTATTCTTGTATTATCTTTTCTATTACTCTATGAAAATTTATTTTTGTTAAAGTACAGATCTCTAAAGATATTAATAAAGCTCTGTTTCATTATTTAACTATGTAAAGATAGTTTTTTGAAATTGTTATTTGTATTATTACTTTTGTCAATACTTGGTTGTATGATATAGTTAAAATCATTCATTATTATAAAATATATATTTGGTTTTCTTTGTACTTTTTCTTTTATTATTATTCTTTGCACTTCATTTCTTCTTAGTAAGCTATTTGGTACTATATATACTATAAAAACTATTAGTTCTAGTTGTTTGAAGAAGAAATACATCTCTAGCAGATAGCTACTATATTTTTTAATTTGTTCTATATACTTAGATTACTTTTTGCTTATTATTATACCTACTTCTAAGCTTTTTTTTATCTTCCTCTATATTAGTTCAAAAGCTATCTATATTTTCTTAAAATCTAGTTATATATTAATCTTTTTTTTCTGTTATATTTGTTTATATTACTTCTACTATATTGTAGTCTTCTTCTCCAAATTTATCTATTAGTACTTCTAATTTATATTTATTACCTTTCAAACTATTAATATTATGTGCTACTATTTTAATACTTTTTCTAATCTCTATTATGCTTACATCTCTCTTATTCATTCTAGTACTTACTCTAATTTGGTTTATATTTTGTTTTGTCTTGTTTTGTTATACAAGTTTTCTTTCTTGTACAAGTAAGGCTCTCTTTAATTCAACTAATATATAAATTAGAAGTGATTTAAGCTTTTTATATCTAAATCACTAAGCTTTTCTTCTAAGTTTTGTACTAAGAAAACTATATTTTCTAGAGATCTGTTGTTGTTTTTATTTCTCTGATAGCTTTGTATATTCAATTTTTTTCTTTTATTATCTTTATATTCTTTTTAAAAGCTATTTTCTTTTCTTATTTTATATCTTTCTTTATCACTATTACTAGACACTACCTGTGAGTTTCTATATATATTCTGACTATCTCTATATAATCTATTTGCTATACTACTTTCTGTCTTTAGCTAAAGATTATTTTCTCTCTATACTCTGTCTCTTACAAATTTTGAACATTCATCTTCTTGTTTCTGTTTACTTTCTTTTCTTTTTCCTAAACTTTTTGTACTTTTTTTTTGATATATTTTAATTTTCTTATATTCTTTAAATTTTGAGTTTTTGAATAATTCATCTTCTTGTCTTTTCATCTCTGCTTATCTTAGTTTGTTGTTGTAGTAGTATATTAAGAAGCTAGAGATATTGAACATATCTTATTGTTTGTTGAAATATACTGTTGTATTTCCTCTATTGTTGTTATTAGAGTTTTTAAAGATATGCAATACTCTAGCTCCTGATTTTTTAACTTGTCTCCATAGAAGTACCTCATTTGTATTCTCAAGTAGGTCAAGTAGTCTTTTGCTAAATCTGTTTTTTTTTTTTTTTTTTTTTTTTTTTTACTTTATACAAATGCCATCGGCTTAACTTTATTAATTTCGTAAGTTTTGGAAGTGATACATATTGTGAGAGTACAACTAGCCACACGTACAATTTTAGGTTGTCTATTTTAAGTAGTCCGCCCGAAGGTTCTACACTAGCTGCCATACCTGAAACCTCTTAGAAGATTCCCTATTTAAACTCTCTGGCCTTATCTCACTACCGCAAGTACTACTCTTACAATTAAACCCATAACCCTATACTACTCTACTTTGGGAAGCACCCAGGCTGACATTAGTCGCAAACTTTACTGTTATAGGCCTAGGTCTTACCCGAATAAGTCCCACTACAACGCCCTCTAACAGATGGGTGTCACGATACCCAACTATGCTACACTATATCCCAATCTAGCTTGCATACATCCTTATTCGATGTTCGTACAAACCCGGTTCTAGCTGTGGCCCTCTACCAGTTTAGACTTCTAAATGTTTCGCGAGGTAGATCCTCCCAATCTAGTTAGCTGCCAAGTCAAGTTGGTGTAGCCGCTAAATGCAAGGCACCAGGCTGCGTTACACTGCGGACTTACTCGCACCCACTCGATTCGTACTCAGAAATCCTTGTCAGATCAAGCGTTTACTGGCGTGACTGTCAAAATCTGTACTACTTCACCTAACTCAGGGTTTCTACCATGCAGGTCCTCTGCCCGTAGATCCTATCTCGATTTATTCATGTAACGCAACTCCAACATTCTGTCACACTTCCAATGTCCGAACAACATTGGTGCAACATGATTTACAGGGTTACAACCCCAGAAACGGACAGAGTTTACTGTAAGTTGGGTACAGATGTCTAGGTAATTATTCAATTCTGTCGACAGTAGGATTTGAACCCTAGACCTCTTGCATGGCGGTCCGACAACCTATCCACTACACTAGATCGCCGGACCTTCTAAATCTGTTTTTCAA
Organism: Scutellospora calospora; assembly: GCA_910592325.1. Classification (NCBI taxonomy): domain Eukaryota; kingdom Fungi; phylum Glomeromycota; class Glomeromycetes; order Diversisporales; family Gigasporaceae; genus Scutellospora; species Scutellospora calospora. Next base: position 7,451 of record CAJVPM010002102.1, on the reverse strand, counting down.
ATAAAGTAATTCATAATTGTTAGTACCTGTTATTATTTTTATTAATACTTGATTCATAAAAAGCAGATACCAAATCCCATTCAATTTCTTTTTATCAATTATACCTATTTTGAATTTAACTTCTGCTCTTGTTTTATTATATGCATTCTTAATTATCTCTATATGTTTCACTCTTCTCAAAAAATGAACTGTCTTAAAAATTATATTCTTTTTGCTCAACTCAGTAAATTCCAGACTATTATCTTATTTTCATCTTCAGTTACATCTTTCTTCTTTTATCTTGTTAAAACTTTTTCTAACTCTATATTTGCTTGTTTATTCCTCTTCTCTTTAATTTTTTAGTTTAATATTTCTGCTTCATTGTTTGCTAAAATATAAATATTCTCATTTTCTTCGATATTTTCTTTGAGAATTAGTTTAGCTTACTCATATTCTTCTTTCTTACTTTCTAGTTTCTTTTTTACTTCTTCATATCTTTTTAAGCAGTTAAATATAAAGATACACTAAAGATTATCTTGTTCAAACTTCTCAGATATCTTTTTAAAATATATATTTCTTCTAATTGACTATCTTAATGATTTTTTTCTGTAGATCATATTATCTTTAATAATTTTAACAGCTACTACTTTAGCACTTATATTTTTTATTTCTTTATATCTATCTTTGCTTAGTACCCAAACACTTCTCTCTAGAGAAGAGTTGAATTCTGCTAGAATAAAATCTTCTTTTGATTCTTTTATAGTATTAGGATATTAGTTAAAGTTTATTATAATTGCTTTTGTTTCTTGAATTTTTTTAACATCTTCTATTCAAATATAGTTTTCTTTAGAACTTTCTATTGTCAGTAAGTAGTCTTTTTATAAAATCACTTCTAACTCTATTATTCTGCTATCTGCTCTTAACAAGTTAATTAGATCTAGTATTTTTATATCTATTTTGTTTTCATGAATTATTAGCTTCTCTCTTTCTGCTATTACAACTTGAATTTTTTGTCCTAATACAGTTTTGACTTTATCAATTCCTTCTGTTATTGCTATTCTTTCTATTACTTTTCTCTATTCTCTAGCTACTTTTACTATATTGCTATCTACTTCTAATATTTCTGTGATTATTTTATCTATGTAATCTTCTAAACTTATTATTGCTGTACTTTATTCTACTATTATTTCCTTATTATACTCTTCAGTTACTATTCTTACTAATCTAGTTGCTTTTTCTCTGTTCTATATATTTTCTTTTATATATACTCTTTATCTAATTTATTTATTCTACTCTACCTTTTAGCTTTTCTGAATTTCTTAGTATATTATTTTGTAAACCTCTAGAAGTTATTTAGTTTTATTATAGTATATATCACTTTATTTACTATCTATGTATATGATATGTGTTATTTTTGTTGATTATTATTATTATTATTATTTTTTTTTTTAAACTTAGGTGATCTTACCCTTCATTTTATTAGGCAAATATCTTAAAGACATTTAGACAAATACAGAAAAAAGAAAAAAAATTCTAATTTAAGGTATGCCCGCCTTGTTGCAATTCCGAATTTACTTAGCTGCCTAGATGGTACCCAAGTGTGATCTGCTACAGCAGCATAATTTTCCTCCTAAAACTAAGTGCATAACTAACATGCCTGCTTAGTCTCGATCAAAAGAAGGCTACTACCAGCCTGTATCAAGACTGCCCTAGCTAGACTATCCTATCCTTAATTCTAAATGCTACTCTAAAAAGAAAGATAGAATATAATCTAACTAACATGTAAAAGAAATAAAAATTGTATAAGATCTGAGTAGCATGATCTATACTAAATATCTAGACTATAAAAAAACTTGTCACAGGTTAAAACAAACTAGACTAGATGTATAAAACAAAATAAAGAGAAAAAAAAAAAAAAAAAAATGAGAAGATGAGGTAGTATACTATACTGCTCCTAGTATAGCTCAGATAAAAATTGTGTATAGCTACTCTCCTATGTTTTTCGCTATAACTTAAAAAAGGTCCAGTTTGCATCTAGAGAAGTTTACTTCAGAACATGATCCTGATAGCTATCTATACAGATTTCTTCTGACATGTATTTCAGCTAGCACGTGTTTGTTTACATATATCTAAATGTAAGTAGGCTAATTCTCAATATAGTTTGTCGATCAGTAGATCTTTTGGAGAGGAGTAGCTGATTTCTCTAGTTTGCCTCAAAAAAAAACAATGAAGCTGATAAGAAAGAAAATCCAAAAGATATGTTCAGTAGAACCTTGCTTGTAGAGTATATTGTAATGACTATAAGACTGTATTACTTTGAAAGAATATAATAATAGGGCAAGTATATATTTGTTTTTTATAAACAAATAAAAATACTTGACAAAAGCTCTTGGCAGTGCCACTTCTATTCAAAAGTTTTTAGACATATAATACAGGCCGCAACTCTAAGACAATATTTTTCAAAAGCTATGAGCTGAACATTTTAATTCCACTATATTACTAGAAGAAGTTGTATATCCTTTTGTTATATTTTCCAAATTTTTCTACAGGTCAGTGTTGCTCTATATAGATTCAAGTGATCGTCAGGAAGAGTGTGGTATCGAGATATGGATCTAAGTTTTATTAATTAAATTAACTTATAAGGTTATATAAATTAACTAATTAAATTTAGTATTTTTGTACTATTTAAAAAACTTTAAGCTGTTCTAGAAAAACTTTGTGACATATTTAAGTATATATTTTTTAAATATAATAATAGTTCAAAATTTTATCATAATAGATAAATTATTTTATTTATATTTTGTAAAATTTTAATAAAAATTAGTTGTAATTTAAAAAAGTTTTTTAAATAGTATATTTTAATTTTATATAAAAATTTCAAAATACTATGTATTACTATATAAAAATAATCTACATATTCTTTACCTTTAAATATAGTATTATATTTGTTGAAATTATATATTTTATTTTGAAACTTAATATTATTACAGTTAAAATATATAGTTCTTGCTTGTAATAAATAGCAAATTCAGATATATTATATAATAAAAAATTAGCACTTAAGAATATATATGAGTATCTAAATTATTTTTAAAAAAAAATTATTTTCATCAAATATTTCAGTATTGCTAAATTTTTATATAAAACCTTTAGAAATAATTATGCATATGATATATTTTGATGAAAAGAGTTCAAAAAATTTTAATAATAATTTTAGCAAATATAAAAATTAATTTTAATACTATTATACTAATATTAATTAGATATTAGAAGTATAATATAGTATTAAGTATAATATAGTATCAAGTATAATATATTATTATATGAATAAATTTTAATAGGATCTATAAGTAGAAGATCTGCATAGTAGAAATTCTGATTTAGATAATATAGTATAAATTTTAACAGTCATATTAGTTGATACTTGATTTAAAAAAAAGTCTAGATACAAAAGATGCAGATTAAGTAGATATGAATAAGTCTATTATATAAAGTTATATAACAATACTAATCTAATTTGATAGCTAACTAGATTTAGAAAAATCTATTTTATAAAGCATCTGGAAGAATTTAGAGAACTAATCTGATAGAGAGCTATAGCAGAAACTAGGTTTGTATAAATACTGATAAGAATATATATTAGCTTAATCGAAATATAGTATAGCATAATTAAAATTAACTACAAACTTTTATTAGATAGAACTATTAGAATATCTAGTAATAGAGCTCAGTTTTATGAAGATAATTTAAGATACAAGTTGGCCTGAATAGTCCTTAAAATAAGGCAGTATAAAATTAGTATAGATTATAAATATTAGATTAAATATAAAGTTTTATAATAATACTAAAGAGTTTAAATAGAGTATCTACAGACAGATACTAGATATAGTAATTAGTAAGTAACCTATATAGCAGAACCTTTAAATAGATAATGACTAAAGTTATATGTGTAGCCAATTGTACCTTTACTAACAAATATAACTTAAAAATAATACTTAATAAAAATCTACAGATAGCTTATTGAAAAATAAAAAAAATAAAAAAATTTTTAATACTATATAAGACTAATTTTAGCTATCTAAATACTATAATTAAATGTTAAACAAAAACAAAGAAAACTAGATATTAAATTCTAAAAGATACTAGAAGAAATAAAAATCTATACTGAACTAATTTCTAAACAATCTAAAAAACTAAAATTTGTGATCTATAAAATAGAAGAAATTGTTGAAGAAATTCATACTTTTTTATATAGATAATTTAGATATATATATGAGCTAGGTGTTAAAAAAAAAAATGAAATTAACAATTTTTTCAAAAGCTATTTTTTTATATAAATCAATTTAAAATAAAATTAGAATCATTTTTCATTTAAGACTCAAAAGTAGTTGTGTTAATAAAATTTTGCAATATAGCTCTTTAAAGTTTTCATTTTCTTATGATTTATTATAAGATGTACAATATAAAAATTAATTTTCTGAAGATCTTTTTTTTGTTAATTTCATCCCTTTTCTTAGTACTTAGCCTATATATATCTAAGAATTTTTTTAGTATATTTTTATTTAACTATCTATTAGTTTTGAGTTTCTAGTTAAACTTATAAATATATAAGAATTTCTTTAATATAACAACTTTGAGAACTAATATTTTATATTTTTACAATTTATTTTAGATCTTAAAATTTCAACTTATATTAAAGCATATTCATAATTATTTTACTTTATATTATTTTTTAGCTATGTAAAATAACTATGTAAATTATAACTATATATATAAAAAATACAAAATCTACAATATCATTATATGTATTAATCTTTTCTTAAATTTCTACTATTATTTTAATTATTTTATTGTAATACTTTAAATCTAAAGATTTAATCTATTTTGATTCATCTTTAAAAGTTAAGTCTTAATTAAAGTTTAGTTCTAAGTTAGATTTAAGATATTTGTTTATATATTAATATAGTATAAAAAATCTAATTCATAATTTTATTTCTGTACTAGATACATATATAGATATGAGTTAAAGTCTTAAGTCTAACTTAAGACTGAACTTTTAATTTTTGAAGTTAGACAAGATTTTTTATATCTCTATTCAAATTACAAACTCTCAAATTTAGAACTTATAATGATTTACTTATTAGATTAGTAAAATTATATATTAATATCTATTATTAAATACAAATTTACAGGTCTGGTAATTTTAGTGTGGTAGTTAAGTTGCCGAACTGCTATGTAAGAGATCTAGGGTTCAAATCCCACTATATACAGAATTGAATAATTACCTAGACATCAGTATCTAACTTATAGTAAACTCTGCTCATTTCTAGGATTGTAACCCTGTAAATCATATTACACCAATACCAATTAGGTATTAGAAGTGTGATAGGGTATTCAGTAAGGTGTAACGTTATATGAATAAATCTTAATAGGATCTACAGGCAGGGGACCTGCATAGTAGAAATCCTGAGTTAGGTAAAGTAGTATGGATTTTGACGGTCATACTAGTTAATATCTGATCTGGGAAAAGAAATCTATATATGAAAAGATCAGCAAAATAGATACGAGTAAGTTCTAAGTACAGAAGGATCGATGAAACAGGTATGAGTAAGTTTATTATACAAGGTTGTATGACAACACCAACCTGGCTTGCAGCTAACTAGATTTGGGAGGATCTGTCTTGTGTGATATCCGGTAGCAAAGCAGGCAATACCAAGTAACAGATTTGGGAGGATTTACTTCGTGTGATATCTGAAGGCACAGATGACTAACTTAGTAGAAGACCACAGTAGGAACTGGGTTTGTATGAACATCAAACAAGGGTATATGCAAGCTAGATTGGAATATAGCATAGCATAGTTAGGTATTACAGCACTCATCGGTTAGGGAGTTGGAGAAGGGACACCTTGAGATAGGGTTTAGGCTCTGAACTATAAAGTTTGTAAACTAATATCAGCTCAAGTGTCTTCCTAAAGAAGTAGCACAGGGTTAAGCAAACTTTAGTAGAAAAGGATAGAATACGAGTAAGTATCATAGGGCCAGAGAGTTTAAATAGATAATTTTCAAATAGATTTCAGGTATAGTAGCTAGTGTAGAACCTTCGAGCAGACTACTTAAATTAGACAATCTAAAGTTATATGTGTGGCTAGTTATACTCTTACAATATGTAATATTTCTTACTATTTATATCAATAAAATTCAGCTGATGGCATTTGTATAAAGTAAAAAAAAAAAAAAAAAACAATATTGACAACTTTATTAAAAGATACTTTTATTATTTTGACAATAACTTAAATTTAGAAGTTAAAACAACATTAACAACTTTAATTTTATTAAATACAATAGATTAGAAATTTATTTCAAGAAAAATTATTTATATATTACTTCTACCTCTAAAGAAACCAAAACCTATTCTTCTATTACTACTACTACTATTATTATTGTTATTACTTCTTTTTGTTTCTATTTAAACTTTCAAATCTACAACTTGAGCCCTTAACCTATTTTTTTCAACTAACAACCTCTTGTATTCTATGTCCCTTATTCAATTTCTCTGAACTCCTTCTATAATTGTTTCTTGCTATTTCTCAACTCTTTCCTCTAACTGATGAACTCGATGATGTAAACTATTAATTTCTCAAACTAACCTAAAAATTTTGGAACAAAGTTAGATATATTATTTAGAATATAATATATTGTTAATAAATACTTTCTATTATCTGTTTGGATAATATGCAAAGCTTCGAAAAGAGGATTACTAGAATTTCTTCTTAGATAATGAGCAGAAGATCTTTGTTGTTGATTATTAAAATGATAAGTCATTGTTATTGTTATTATTATTGCTTAAAAATTTTAAATTTTTATTTAAAGTTTTTTAAATTTTATCGATCTTATCAAAAAGCTTATATATAATTTATCTTAACATATTACTTGACTTAATTTAAAAATTCTTATTAGACAATTACTAGCAAAGTTTTGATGCTTAAAAAGACTCTACAAAAAAATTTAGACATAAAGCAATTGTGAGATAATATTTTGGATATATGTATTTAGTAGATCTCTAGATCAAGAGTTCAAGTTCAGCTTAGGGTATGCTAAGCTTAGCTGACGAGTACAGAAGATAGCTCTTAAGTTATAATATCTGCTATATTTTTATTTTTATTCGATATTACTATTTATTTAGATAATAGTAATTATATTTTAAACTCTTCGATATACTTTAAGTATTTCTTTTATTTGACAAAGAATACTTTAATTTTCGATTTTATTTTGATTTTTATTTTATTGTTAATTTTTGAAACTTATAATTTTTAACAAAAATTATGAAGATCATTTGATTTAACAAAATTATATAATTTTTATAAACAATTTTATGAATATTTTTTGAACAATTTACAAATTATATTATATTTAGCAAATTTTATTAGAACATTTTTAATACTTTATTTAATTAGAATTTTATTTAATAATTT
>CAJVPM010002101.1:0-10524 GCA_910592325.1 Scutellospora calospora | reverse complement strand
ATTATGGCTGAACGCCTCTAAGTCAGAATCCATGCTAGAACGTAACGATTATTACCCATGCCTTATTTAGTTGAATAAAAATAGAATCTTTTGATTCCTAAATCATATTGTTTGGGTTATGCTGAGTTATCGGAAACTTTAACTTGGTTCACTCTTGAATTTTAATTTCAAATATTGGTGTGGATAAATCCTTTGCAGACGACTTAAATAAAGAACTGGGTATTGTAAGTGGTAGAGTAGTCTTAGTGCTACGATCCACTGAGATTAAGCCCTTGTTCTCTAGATTTGTTTTTTTTCATCTTCAAATTGGCAAGGTGGTTTTTATGAATAAAGATCACTGATATGGATAGGATATTAATTGCCTATATGTCGCGTGACTAATCAATATCCCGTGTACCTGGTTCGGGATATGAGCGAAGTTAGATTATGCGCGAGAACAATAATTCGATGAGTACTACCACCTAGTTCGGGTTCGATCTCTTTTATTATTATTACACGTAATTACTCTTATCACCTCGTAAGATACCTGCAGTATAAGAATAAGGTCAATCGAGATAAAACTTAGACCTAAACTTATAGGTAGTTAGGAACCCCCCCCCCCCCGCGACAATATATACGATTTCGAGACTAAAGAGATTAGCAAACCTCGTTTGGTTGAAGTTGAGACTAGAGGTGGGAACCGGTTTTAATAATTCGGGTTTATCACGTGAATCTTGTGATATTTTAGAAATTTTATCCAATTAAATTTTAATAAATTCTAAAATATCACAAAATTCATGTGATAAACCCGAATTATTAAAACCGGTTCCAACCTCTAGTTGAGACTATGATAGAGCTCTACAAATCATTAAAACACGTTCACAAGGGAAACACGGTATCAAATCCTAATGGCATTATTAGATCGAATTTATTATATTATTTTAGCTTCCTAACCAGTGTTGTACGTTTTGGCGTGTCCAAAGTGTCCATAGCTTCAAATATTTTAGTAATAGAAATAAAAATTATATAATTATATTCTCCGTTTAATTCTAAACATTTTTGCTTAAAAGATTGAATAGGTTATCTTAATAAATTTTCGAGTAAATTCACTTTATTTTTTTGTCCAAAATGTTTAACTCTTGTCCAAAGGCTGTCCACGTACAACACTGCTGTTAACTATTTCTAGTTCATAGGCAGAAGTTTGTCTGATTAGCTGATGTAAATCAATTGCCCGGGTATATACTTTTTGGGAATACAAAGCAAAAAAAAACATTATTTTTAGCTTTAAAAGAATGCTAGAAAACTAAATCTAAAGTTAATAATTTATAATCATATATTCAGAGGAGTTAGCTTAGACACGACATTCTGAAAAAGGTAAAGGAAAGAAGCTTCGTCTAAATTTAACATACACACACCAAACCAAAAATAACGTCTATTTTTTTAAAGATTTGGATTTCGCAAGCTTATTAACATGAGAGATTTGGGTTTATATTTAAGATATTTAAATTTTAGTTTAGTTTGTTAAAGCGTATTTATGAATTTGAGTTTACAGATGGTTTAGTGTTCGGATTTAATAGTGAACTACTTTTTCTACTTTATGTGTCAAGAGGTTAGTCTTTAAGTCGTCTCATTAATTCTTGCACAAAAATAACGTATAATTTGTTTTAAAAAGAAAACTACTTTATTTAAATAAATAGTAATGAACTTGGCTATTAAAATCATGGTCGATATAAACTAGTGATTTGAACCGGTTGGGCTATAATCGGTTAACCGACCTGAACTGAATAAATTGTGGGTACGTAACTAGTTGAGTAAATTCTTAATCGGTTGATCCGTACAACTAGTTGAGAATCAGTAATTGATTAGAATGAGCAAATCTTTCGAAAAGTTACGAAATAAATTAAATTAACATAAAAGACGAGCAAGATGAATACAAAAATTTGAGAATTTTCAAAGATAAGTGTGAAATAATCATAACTGGTTCCAATTAGTTGGCACTGATTAAGATTTTTTCTCGGTTTAAATCACTAATATAAATACGTATTTAATACGTAATGAGTACTAGCAATTACAAAATTATTAATATAAAATTTGACTTACCGTATACGACAGCCAAACTACTTTCATGTTGGATTATGCGAATATTTTAGTGATGTTAAGTGGTCCACAGGGGGCCTAGTCCGGACCGGTCTGAACTGAAGACTAGAGAAACTAGTTCGGGACCGGTTCTGAACTAGCGCGCTAGTCACATGATATTAAAAAGTGTTTTTTTGACACATCGAATAAAAAAAAATAAATTTGAATCAATAACAGAACTTTTTAAATACCATAATTTAAAACTAGTTGGGCGATTGATAACTTTATACTATACTCCGATTGGTTAACTCTTAAATCACGCATATTTTATATTAAACCCGATATGGTTAGATGGAATTAACCGATTAAGGACGGTCTTTTTAAGGACTACAATAGGACCGGACCGGACGGATCCCTATTGAAAAGTCCTAAATGAGAACTTCAAAACGACGAATAAATAAATTACTTTGCTTATTTCTAATACAGGATAACCATTTTCAGCCCGTTGTTGCTCACTTTCCCAAAGTCATTTTCATTTACCCGACATCACGTAGGGTTAGGGTTAGCATTTTATTAGTTTTAGGCATATATTATTAGCAAAGTATCACCTATGTGATGTCAGTCTTTCGGGGAAATGACCATCGGGAAAATTGACTGTAACCTTTTCAGCTAAATCAATTTTTCACTCCCAAGCTCCCATAATGGATTTCTTACCGTAAATAACCGAGTCAACCGGATTCACCAGGTTACTCGAACCATTTAAAGGGGTCGTCTAAAGCCATGAACCTTTACATATAGATCTACATATTGCATAAATTCTGTTATTGATATCTATATATAAATAAAACTATTAAATGCATCAAAAAAAAAACTAACCCTAAGGTACATGGCTTTAGCCATCCCCAATTAAAGTATCCCGGTTTGTGATCCGGAAAAGATCTGCAGGCCGATCTGGTTGCGCCACTAATCTACTCCTACGTACACTATATCCAGTGTTGTACATGGACATAATTTTGGACATTTTGGACAAAAAAATTATACGTAGTGAATCTACTCAACATTTTATTTCAAAAAAAGCTTTGGACATGCCAAAATTGTACATCACTGACTATATCTATTCTATTGAAGAGTATTCACGGGACCTAACCCCTCACAAATTTAACCAAATCCAGTAATTCTTTTCTTTCTTTGATCGTTACGTATACCCAGTACGTAAGAAAAAAATTTGCTTACGTACTATGTGTAACAATATCGATATTACCGTATAAATAATCTCGATCAATAATCATCAAAGAACTATATATCAGATATCTGATATCCATCAATTTTTTTAGTTTACTAATAAGGTGTGTGAATCATGAATTTTAAATATTTTCTAGGAAAAAATATTGTAATTCACAATATTCGTAATAAATGTAATACTTTCAGTATTATTAACATATTTAAAAATATCAATAATAAATTATTTTCATCATATATACGACGCGAAAATTTTTTTATCTATAATAATTTCTCTTTAAAAAAGTGAGTAAAATTTTTTATTGGACATATATTTAAAGTTTGATCAAAAAAAAAAAAAAAAAAATTCAATTCGAGTTTATCGATTTTACAAATTCAGCCATTCGCTGGTAGTAAGAAACGGTAGGCAATCATTTTGTTTCATTATTTAATGCGATATAATGCTTTGCCACCAATATTCGATAAAAAAAAAAAATGACTGCAAAATAGCATTAAAAGTCATAATGGCAATATATAAACCTGGTTCATTATCGGATATTCATGGCAGTTACTACAATATATGCTAAGTATTTGAGTATATTCTTCTCTTATTTTTATTACGAATAATTTAAAAATATTTAAAAAGATAAAGATTTGTTCAAAAAAATGTCACATAAATTACAAAAATCAATTCCTGATTTTCCTACATATGGATTACTTCCTAAGGAGGTACGATCTCTCCTATTTGTATTTGTAACATATATTTTATATAATAATGCATTTTTTCAGTTTGATTAATTTGCATGTTATATAAAATAATAAAAGGAAACTGAAGCTGCTTCATTTTTGAAAAAACATCCTGAATATGACGGTCGTGGTACTATTATCGCAATAATAGATACTGGTGTTGATCCAGGTGCTGTCGGTTTACAGGTAACAAATATCATTTCGCTAAATTTCAATTTTATCTCAAATAAAAATTTTTTAGTCATTCTTGATTTTAGACTACTACTGAAGGGAAACCAAAGATTATTGATATCGTTGATTGTACCGGCTCTGGTAAAATTTTTATTTTATTTATTTATGATATTTTTTAAATGTTTATTTCTGACATACCTTTTGTTTAAATTGTTTTAAATGATAAGGTGATGTAACGACCAAAGTTATTGTAAAGCCTATCATCAAAAAAGATGGAAACGAGACTTTACACACAATTAAAGGCTTAACTGGCCGTACTCTTATAATTGATCCAAGTTGGGATAATCCTTCAGAAGAATTTCATATTGGTATTAAACGGTTATATGATCTTTTTCCAAAAGATCTAGCCAATAGACTTAAAAAGGTCATTAAATAATAAGTGCAAATTTTACAAGCATCCTTTTTAAAACTTAAACATTAACTCAGAGTATATATTTATTTAGGGGCGTAAAGAGAATTTTACAAATGAACATTATCGGCTTCAAGCTGAAGCACAACAAAACCTCACTCTCTGGGAAGAATCTCATTCTAATTGTTCAAATCCATCAGAAAGTGAACTTTCTACTAAAGCGGATCTTGAAGCAAGGCTAGAAGTACTCAAAGATATGTTAAAAAGTTATGATGACCCTGGTATATTTTTGGATGTAGTTGTATTTTTTGATGGAAGTGATTGGAGAGTTGTTATTGATCTCGATGAAAGTTGTGATTTGAGAGGTTACTTTCAATTATATTATATTTTTTGGTTGTTTTATATGTCTTTATATTTCCAACAATATATCACGTAAACTATTGGGAATTATAGGTGCACCACTTTTAACTGATTACCGAAAGGAACGACAATATCACACTTTCAGTAAAGAAGATCAGATGAATTTTTCTGTTAATATTTACGATGACGGAAACATTGTCAGGTAAAAAATATTCTTATGTTTACTTATTTTCATTAAAAACATCTCATAATATTAAATTTTATTTGATTATTATAAAGTATTGTTACTACCTCCGATACTCATGGAACTCATGTTGCTGCCATTTCTGCTGCATATCATCCAGATGAGCCTGTTCTTAATGGGGTATTCAACATTTAGAAATCAAATGTAAATTATTGTTCATTCATTATATGCTTTAAAAGAAAAAGTTTTTTTTTTTTTTTTTTTTTTTATATTGTTTGTGATGCTATAGATTGCTCCAGGTGCTCAGGTAAGAATTTGTTTATTATGCTAGTATTTGTAGAAAAAAAAAAGACAATACATTAAAAATTATTATTGCTCAAAATTCTATGATTATATATAGATTGTTTCTCTTAAAATTGGGGACACTCGATTAAATGCTATGGAAACTGGTGCCGGATTGGCAAGGGCTGCTATTTCTCTTGTAGAAACTAAAAGTGATCTTGCTAATATGAGTTTTGGTGAAGCATCAGCTGTACCCAATTATGGTCACTTTATTGACTTGATTCGCAATGAAGTTGTTGGAAAACATGGTTGTATTTTCATTAGTAGTGCTGGCAATAGTGGTCCTGCTCTGAGTACACTTGGCGCTCCTGGTGGAACATCAAGTGGTATGCAAATTCACTACATATATTTTTTTATCATTTATTTTCTTATCTTATTATAACACAATTTTTTTAAGATATAATTGGGGTTGGTGCCTATGTTAGTCATTCAATGATCCAAGCTGAATACGCGCTTCTAGAGTCAGTCCCTGAACGTGCATATACATGGTCTTCTCAAGGTCCTAATACTGATGGTGATATTGGTGTTACAATATATGCCCCCGGAGGGTAGGTTATTTTTACATATTTTGATTAAAATAATTTTTTTTATTTAATATTAAAATTAATATTATATCAGTGCTATCACATCTACTCCGCAATATTCTTTAACAAAAGCTCAACTGATGAATGGGACTTCCATGTATTTATAAAACTTTGCTAGATCTTACTACAGATTATCGTAGTCTTTATTTTATTAAAACTCTTCTTATAGGTCTTCGCCTAATGCAACTGGATGTGTAGCATTACTTCTATCAGGTCTTAAGGCTGAAAATAAAAAATATTCACCTTATAGGATTAAAAATGCTCTGGTTAATAGTTCAAAACAAGTCAATGAAACTTTTGGTGTTGGATTTTTACAAGTTGAAAAAGCATGGGAATATCTTGAAAAGTTTTATGAACTTCCCGATCAAGACCTTCTTTATGAGGTGTGATAAACATTTTATTACATACATAAAATGCATCTTTTCTTTAGTTTAAAGAAATGTTCAACCTAATTTAATTAATAATCTGATTATTATTAAATTTTAACCTAAATATAGGTCAAAATTTCGGACACACCAAGATGTAGGCGTGGTATATACTTGAGGGAATTACACGAAACTTCAAGTCCACAAACTATTAATGTCACTGTTGCTCCCAAATTTATGAAGGAGATTGACCCAGCTTCTGGAGAAAATAATCAAAAGAAATTTGAACTCGAAATTAGATTGGCTTTGGTTAGCACGCAACCCTGGGTGCGTGTAACTGATTTCTTGTTAATGGGTAGTAAAGGTATGTAACATTATTTATCTACAAATTAGTCAATATCTATCTGATATTAAAAAATGTGATTTTAATTGATGTAGGTCGAACTTTTGACGTAAAAGTTGATCCAACTAATTTGACACCTGGTGGATTATATTTTGCTGAAGTTCAAGTAAATGTCATAAAATAGTTCATTAATTAGTCTTTGAAATATTAATTAATCATAAAATTTTTTTGTTAGGGTTATGATACAACTTGTCCAGATCGAGGTCCACTATTTCGAGTACCAATTACAGTTACCAAACCAAGTATTTTAACTAACGGGTCTAAAGTTTGCTTTGATAAATTGTCTTTTGGTCCTGGTCATATTGAAAGAAGATTTATCAAGGTTCCTGATGGTGCTACATATGCAGGTCTATATAAATTTTATTTGTTATATTTTATTATAAGAATTTTTAATAACCAATATTTAATACATTTAAAAGATGTAACGCTGAAATCAGCCGCGAATAAAATTACCTCACCAGCATTTTTCTGCTTACATATGATACAATTGATTCCACAAAGACGATTCACATATCAAGAACGTGAATATACTTTTCGTTTTGCAAAAGGAAGTTACGGTGATGGTAGTGGGGAAGAACAAATTGAAAAAAAAAGCTTTGCTGTTTGTGGTGGTGCGACTATGGAGGTTTGTAGTTTATATCTATTAATGTTAAACCCGATTATTTTTATTTTATTAATTTGAACTCGATTATTTTATTAACGTTTTTTTTTTTAAAAAAAAAAAAGATTTGCATCGCACAATATTGGTCTCACTCTGGAAATCATGATGTGTCATTAGAATTTAATTTCCATGGTATTCAAATTGCAAATAATGCCGTAAGTAGAAATAAGTCAGTTTTTATTAACGGTGGAGATTCGTTCACTCGTTTGGAAATTATCGCACCTGTTAGGCGGGAGGATGGAATTAACCCTTCTGTTCAACTTGGTAAAAATTTTATTAATTTTTAATACGCAAGCAAGGTATCAACATTAAAAATATTTATTTAACGATATTATTATTATTATTATTATTATTATTATTATTATTATTATTATTATTATTATTATTATTATTCATAAATAAAAAGAAACCATCCGTAAAGAAATTCGGCCAGCAGAATCATCCTTAAAACCACTTGGCATAGATCGTGATGTTCATCCAAATTCTCGAAGAGTAAATGCTTTAACATTAACATATAAATTCTCTACGCCTGAAAAGAATTTGTCTCTTACACCAAGATTTCCTGCATTCTTTGATTTATTGTATGATTCTTATTTTGAAGATTTCTTTGCAATACGTAAGAATTCTTTTAAATATATGTCATTTTTATTTAACGAATTTTTTTATTTATTAAATAATTGAAAATTGATTATATTAATGTAGTATATGATGTAAATAAAAAAGTTATCGGCCACTTAGACATTTATGCTAAAACCTTTAAACTAGAATATAAAGGAGATTACACTATTCGTGCACAAGTTCGTCATCATTCACAAGAGTTATTAGAAAAGTTAAATAACACTGTATGCTTTTTAGATTACAGTTTAACCAAAAAAGTTAATTTAGACGTATTTGGTCAAATACATGATGTCTTTACAGCTGGTAAATCTACAAATGTAAAAAGTTACTTGGAAAAAGGAGCAAGGCAAGCAATGTTTATCGGATCACCGAATGATTACTCTGTATATCCAAAGGAAAGTAAATATGGTGATTTATTAATAGGGCGATTGAATTTTGTAAACTCTTCGAAGATTGATGGTGGACAATATGCAGTTAGTTTGTTAATTCCACCACCGCCTGCTAAACCCAAAGATTCTACTAATGGTGGTGAAAATGGAAAAGATACAACACCTGCTGGTGGTTCTGGACCATCTGACACTGCTGATAATCCACAAAAAAAAGAAGAAAAAATTAAGGAAGAACTTTCAGAAGCAATTCGAGATTTACAAATATCTTATTTGAAAAAGTATCCATCGGAATCAACAGCTAGAGAGAATTTACTTTCAGAATTAGAAGATAATTTTCCATCACACTTGCCAATTTTACAAACTAAATTGGAATTACTTTTAGAATCATCATCTTCTGGAACTAATGAGGAAAAAGAAAATTCGACACCTGAAACAGCAAATAAAATCTTGAAAATTTCTGACGAATTATTAAAAAAGATTGATTTAGTAGAATTGGCGCAATATTATGGAGTTAAACAAGATACAAATGCTAATGAAGCCGCTAAAAAGAAGAAAAAGGAGTGTGATGATAAGAAGAAAGCTGTCATATTAGCTTTAGGATCTAAAATCAGGGCATTAGATATTCTTGCATCAACTAGTTCATCAAGTGATAATTTATCAACGCAATTGGAAGAAAGTTGGAAGCAACTTGCTCAATGGTTAGATGCTGTACCACCTATATCAGATTTTAAACAGTTGCAAGTTTATATTATACGCGAAAGACGAGAAAAACGATTTGGTAATGCTCTTAAGGCGCTTGGAAAATGGTTTGGAGAAACTGGATTGGGTAATGAGAATATTAAAGATTACGAAAAAGCTTTGGAATTAAAGATTGAATTGTTGAAAGATATTGAATGGAATAATTGGGAGAAATATGAAGAAAAATGGAAGTTTATTCGAATTCCACCTGGTGGTTATGCACCTTTTTAAGATAATTTTTTAAAGAGCTTAGAGTTTAATATAGATAATTTAGATTTTTTGTTTTTGGCATTATTGTTTTTTATTATTATTTATTTATGATGTTAAAACCGTTATTATTTATAAACTTTAAGTTGAATAAAGATTATTTTAAATTATGTTTTGGATTTATTTACTATCGACCTTTTATTCCTTTTGTTCAATAATTTACAAATTGCTTCAATCACATTACTTATTATCATTTCATCGGCAATTTCTGATAAAGTCGCGTGAAATCTACTGTATATTACGTATTTAAAAAATCTAATATAACGATAGTTATTTTTTACTACGTAATTTTTGATAAAGTATGAAATAATTCAAATTAAAACAGTGACATAAAAATTCTCTTAACCTTATGCAACTTGTGTCAATATCATTTCACGTTAATAAAACAAAGAAACGGTAGAAATTTTATAATTTGAATTTATATCTTGACCGGCAATAGATGAGACAAAAATGAATTCATTTCTTGAAAGCTTATACATATTAATAATTCGCAATAGTTTAAACTGACCTTTCTAAACATGTATTTTTTATTACAATAACTAATTATACTTTGGAAAAAGAGTCAGAGCCATTTACTATTAAACAATAAGCCTGTTTATAAATATCTTAAAAGTAATAGTGATATAAAATATTCTGTTCCTCGTACAACAGGTATTAAGCTATTGCTATCGCTATTGAATTTGTGACTTACCTTAACTGTTAAACTTATCCTTTATGATCCATAATTACATGGTGTGTTCTTTTATATTCTATAGTGGTTCATATCATTCTACCTATCATTTTAAATCTTTTCTCAATAAGATACTTTTTTTTTGTAGGAAGCAGATGTATATGAATTTTGTTTATCCTCAAGGATAGTCTTTAAATAATCGGTTTTTTTCAAATATCTAATGTTTTGCATTCAACATTTGAGTATTTTTAAGTATTGACTAGACTATAAAGTGCGTCATTTACTATCATTTATTTGACATTTCTTATTGTAAAGTCATATAGATAACGTCTAACTCATCTTC
>CAJVPM010002100.1:0-10529 GCA_910592325.1 Scutellospora calospora | reverse complement strand
TGTTTTTAGCTGTAGTTAGTTAGTCAAGATATAATATCTTCTTATTATATAATTGTTTTTTAAAGTTTAGATAGTTTAGGTGTTGATTAATTATATCTTCAATAGGAAGAGCTGTATAATTATATATATTAGGCCATGAGATAGATAGATATGCAAGGATTGAAATATCAGAAAGACGAAAAAGTTGAATTATTTTAAAGTTTGTTGTATTTTTGTTTGGGCTATCGATGAGTGGGTTTAAATGTTAGAAAATATTTGTAGCTGACCAGAGGTTATTTTGAAGTTGTTGTATACAGATTTTAGTTGTTATTTCTAGAAGTTGATTATTATTAAGGCGATTAAGAAAGTTAGAAAAGTAATATTGTAGTTGAATATCTCATATATTTTTAATATTATATATGTTATGATTTAACATTGTACTATTAGGAGTGGTTTTGGCAAGATATGATTTGTGTTTAGCTACTGTAAGATATTTGGAAAAAATATTGTTGCATATAGATTGTGGAATGACAATATTTTGTATCCTGTACTCAAGTGTTGGAATAATAACTCTATTAATTACATAATAAACTTGTTTGTCAGTTATTTGTTTAGTATTAAGGATATTAGATAATAAAATAGCTTCCTGAGAGATTATTTTAATTTAAGCCTTTTGTTTGTTATCTAAAGTGAACCAGTAGTTAAGAAATTTGAATAGAATATTGTATTATTGGGGTATAATAGTATGGTTTATAAAATAGATATTAGATGGAGATGTTGAGGTTGTAATTAAGGTTGATTTGTTTGGATTCACTTAGATATTAGCTATTTTGAAGAAGGAAGAGGCAGTGTTTAGTATTTGTTCAAGATGTTGTTTAGACTTAGCTAGTCATAGAGTATCATCCATATAGGCTAAAACTAGTGTATTTGCTTTGAGAGTTGTTAGTTTAGAGAATGTAATATTTTCAGACTATGAAGTTTTAGCTGTATAGCCTATATGTGAGTTAGCTATTTTTGTTATGAGTGGGTCATAGTAAATATGCCAGAATAGGGGAGTTATTGTTTTTTCTTGATCAATTCTATTGTAAACTGGATATGAATTAGTAAGTTCAAAATTGGTAATAACTTTGTTGTTGTGGTTATGAAGGAGATTTGTTAGAATATTAATAAGTTGGTTTGGTATTTGAATATGTTCAAGAGATTTTTTAAATAGTTGGATATTAACAGAGTCATACGCTTTGCTCATATCCTATGAGAGGAGCTATAGCTCTTTTTGGTTACAAGTAGCATCTTCAATTAAATTATTAAGTATGTGAATAGGTATTACTGTAATGTTACCTGGTAATGCAATGTAATTAAGTTGTGATAAGATAGAGTATTGGGTAAAAATAAAGTTAAGTCAGTTAGTTAGAATTTTAGTGTAAAGTTTTTTGATATATTCAATGAGGCTGATTGGTCTTGTATGTGTAAGGTTATCAGTGAAGTTTGGTTTCTTTGAAATTGGAAATATACAGCTATCTTTCTATTGTTTGGGAATTTTTTGTTGATTAAAGCATAAGTTAAAAAGTATAGTTATAGATTGTATGAATAGAGTTCCACTATGTTTAATCATTTCATAGCTTATGCTAGTAGGGCTACAAGCTTTATTGTTAGAGAGTTGGCTGATTGTTTGTTGAATTTCATCAGAGCTTATAGGCCTTAGAATATTTTGATACTAGTTGGTATCAATATTAGCTTTTGGAAGGTATTCTTCTGACTATTCTGTATTAAAGATATGGTTATCTATTGGTCTGTATGCTGTCTATTGTTCAAAGTGGTCTCTTATGTGTTCTTTAATTTGTGTTGGGTTTGTAACAATTTCATTATTTGTTTTTATATTATCAAAATGAATTAGATTAGTATGTCAGTTAAGAAGGCTATTAATCATTTTAGTTAGATATAATTAGAGTTGAGAATATCAAGTTTTAATAGCTTTGTTAATTTGTTGATAGATTTCTTTATTATTTTCTAAGTTGCGAGCATGGTATAATTTTTTCCAGCAGGTTTTAGATTCTATTAGCCAGTTAGATAATTCAGATAAATTGTGTAGAAAAGGTAGTATATTGAGTTGGTGTTTAGTATTAAGGTTAGTAATTTAGGAGAGAATTGTGTTAAAGATATTTTGGTTAGTATTTAAGAGTTTTTTAATAGTTTGAATAATATTTCCTAGTTGTTTAAGATTCTGATATAATTCAGTTGCTTTGTAAGAATATTGGTAGTGAAAGTTGCGAGCTTTAAATTTTTTATTTGGAATTTTTGTTAAAGCTACTTGAATGATGCTTGTTTGAATTTTGTGCTAAAATTTCTCAATAGACTCAGAAGTTTGTTCGGTTGTTGGAATTTTGTTTTGTTCAAGATTTTAGGTGAAAGTATCTGTGAATAGTTTCCATTTTTTTTTGTTCATAGCCTTGTAGTTAAAGATCCTGTGACTACTATCTGTTTTGCATCTATTTTTTCTCGTAGTAGCAAAAGGGAAGGTCTATTGGGAAGTAAGTATTTTGTGGTCACTGTTAGTAATTCCATCAGAGTCTATTAGTTGGAAGTTTAGGAAATATGGATAACTAAGTAGTGAGCTCAAATATAATCAATATGGCTGCTAAATTAAGTGCTATGCCAAGTATTTTGTAGGTTTTGAGTATGTTCACTCAGATTATACATATTATTACTATATAGAAATGTTAGTAATTGTGTTTTGGATAGAGTAGAAGTTCGTTGGTCTGTATTAGCATTAAAATCTCCTAGTATAATAAGTAGCATATTGTTAGCTAATGCTTGTTATATCCATGAAATAACTTTGCTTTGAGTTGAATTTCATCGATTAGAGCAAGTAGATGATAAATAAACAGAAATAATTCTGAATTTAAAGTTGTTTTTGAAGAAGAGGTCTATAGCAATAGCTCCACCTGGATGTGTAATTATGTTATAGATATGAGGTCGAAGATAGTTTGCAATCATTAAGCTTGTGCCTTCAGCAGAGTTTTCTGAGTTAGACTAGTAGTAGGTGTAGTGAGGTGTATTGAGAAATTTGAGCATTTTGTATATTGCAGAAATCTTGGTTTTAGTAATACTAATAATTTGAAGATTATATGAGAAGCAGTAGTTTTCCTATAGCTATCTTTTGGTTGGTGTATTGTATTCTTGAATATTATGTATAGTGATATTTAGTTGTAGTGGTTGTGTTTGACTGCGAATAGAAAGGTATAAATATATTTTGTAGTCCTTAGTACTGAGTATTAAATAGTTTGGAGAGTGGAGTCATTAGTATTGATATAAATATGTGTTTTAGTTAGTATATTATTAATTGAAATTTTAATTTAATTAGTATATTTGTGTTGTGATAAATAGTTTAGAATATTGCCTAGAGTTTGTGAGGTTTAAAGAGTTAGTAAGTTGTAGTGTAGTAGGAATTTGTTGTAATATGTTATTTCAGTATGAGATGATATATTGAAAACTGAAGTTTGTTGGAAGTCTTCTATAAAAAGGTGCTCACTGTATACCCAGCTTTCACAGTCGCAAAGAGATCTATAGCCTGCTTTGTTTGTTAAGTCTGGCTAGTGTGTATAGTTCTCCATGTAAATAGACTTTTTCTCTTGTCTACTTACTACATTTTTCTCTAAGGATGGCCCACAGAAAGTAGAGAATATTAGTTTCTTAGCAACAGAGGTTGTATTAATGTTTACAGAAGACTGAATTAAAAAGGAAGTGTAGTTGTATCAATATGAGATGTTTTGGGACTTTGAGGTCTAGACTCAATAGTTTTTTCTGATTGATTGTTATTAAGTTGAGATTGGGTTAAGATGAAGTTGTTGGTTTTGTACAAGAGAGATAAGATGTATTAATTTTTTTGGGTTGTTTGAAGGAAATCTTAAATTTATCATGAATAATTTGTTGGGCTTGTGAATAAAAAGTAAATTTGTATTTAGTACGAATTTGAAAAAGACTTATATTATTTGAATGTACTATATTAAAATATGTAAACACACGTGCAAGAAAGTGGATAACAATAAGGTTTGTAGTAAGTTTTTTAATTGCTTCATATTCACTTAGCTCTGCTATGCTATTATTTTTAGCAGCTGTATTAAAGAAGGCCTTAAAGAAGCAATAAAAGTAGTATATACGGCATTTTGAATTTGGTTCAACTTCATTGAAGTTTATATATTGTTTTTTAGTTTCATCAGCAAGTTTGTTGATTAGAGGAATAGGTGTTGGAATATTAAAGGTTGCTTGATGTTCCTGGTCCTTATCAAAGATTGTAAAGTCAAGTGTAGGTTGAGTAAATGTTGGTTTAGTTTTATTATCGATTTCTATAGCTGATGTAGTTAGGAATTGATCAAAAGTTTGCTTAAAGAAAACTTTAGAAATCATCCTAAAGTCATGAGTTTGGTTTTCAGAAATTATGAAACAGGTATATAAAGTAGAATAATTACAAAGATGGAGGTGATGAAGTGTAGCCATAATTGTCTGCTTAGTTCTGCTTTGAATATTATGGATGTTAGAAAATTCAAAAGTAGCAAGAAGAAGTTTTTTAAGATAAGTTGAAGATTTGAGATAGATTTGATGTTTAATATAGTTCATTGTTTTTGTTTTGTTAATGAGGATAAATTGTCAGCTATAAACATTATAGAAGGTATTAAACTATTTTTCAAAAGAATGGTTACATTCTTTTAAAGAAGATATTTTGTAAGTATTGATGAAGTATGTTTTTGAGATGTTAAGATTAACATAAATATTAAACCTGTTGTCATTTTTAATTGTGACAAGAGGGCTATCAGGTTTATTAATAAGAAAATTATAATGCAGTTGCATATAAATAGGTGTGATTTTGAGGTTTTTTGTAAATAATTCATAGTTAATAGTTTGGTAAGAATAGTTAAGAAAAAGATGAAGTCTAGCAAGATTAATTGCAACATTAATCCTGTTAGGAATTGTATAAGGTAGAATACTTTTATAGGAAGAAAAAATATGTTTGTAATTTAGTTGGGTGAATAATACTTCAGTAAATAAAGCAAGAAGAGATGTAAAAGTTGAGTAGAGAATGTCGAATAGAATTTTAATTGAACAATTAATATCTGGGTTTGCTTCATATATGAAGTTAGTTAAGAAGTCTAGGCATTTGCCAGCTAAAGTGCGGAGAAGATTTTTGAAGGTATATTTGAATTCTTTAGTTTCTTTTGTAGTTAGTTCAGTTGTATTAGTTGTAGCTTGGAAGTAGGATTTTGATTTGTTTTGACCAGGTTTGAAGTTAATTAAGTGTGGTTTGATAAAATCAAAGATTTTTGATGTTAGAAGATTGTTGAGTTGTATGTATAGCTTCATATCATCAGTAATTGGATATTCTGCAAACCAATCAAGATCTTTAGAAGCGTCATATGTTGATTGTAGTTTTTTGTTTTTGGTAAAAGAGATTTTAATTTGTTTGAGAAATTCATGTTTAGCTTTTTTAGTTTTAAGAATAAATTTGATTAAGCCATAAGTCAATTTTTGTTTAGAAATGAGAGTGAGAGGTTGAGTTTGTTTAAGTTTAATTTTCATTTTATTGAAGCATTCTTGGTGTATGAGCCTTTTGTTGATAATTATTGCAGTAGATTCAAGGAGATATTTTTGGTCAGCAAGAACTATGCATGTAATATTTTGTTGATAGCAAATTACACATGTATGAAAGTGGTGGGAGTAGCTGGCAATTGTGACTATAGATAGATTAATAGATTTAGCTAAAATAAATAAAGCAGATAGAAAGAGAAGTATAGGTGAAGCTTGAGTGCTGAGCTTAATAGGAGATTGAGGTAAAAGGTCACTTTTGTGGAAGAGTTGTTTGCTAAGACTTGAGATTAGTTGTAGTGGAGTAGAAGGAGTAGAAGTTAAAGGTCTAGAAGTTTCAGAATATCTATATCTAAGAGACATAAGAGTAGTATGATATTTTTTGCAGTAGCAAGTTGCAGTACAAGGTTGTTGAGGAACTTTCATAAAATGACAAAGTTTTGTTAGATCACATTTATGAGGATCAAAGTAGGCTGCAAGGATGTGTACTTTATCAGAATCTGCTTCAGCAAAGTCTACTCCATGGCAGTCATTATAATGAGCAAAGAAGTAATTAATATTATAAGAGTTAGGAGTGGTATCAATTATAGTAAGCATAGTTAAAGGTTGGTTACAGTTAGGTTGTAGTTAGGTTGCAGTTAGGTTACAGTAGGTCTAAGATTTAGATTACAGTTAGGTAACAGTTAGGTCCAAGATTTAGGTTACTGTTTGGTTACAATTAGGTCTAAGATTTAGGTTACAATAGAAAACCAATGATTTTTTCAGAGAGCCTGTAAGTTTTCCAGAAGTTGTGAGTGAAATTTCTGGAATTGGATGATTTAAAGGTTGTTTAAAAAGTTGTTTTTCCGAGGCAAGCCAGTAAATTTTCTGAAATTGCCTTTGAAATATTTTAAATTGATCTACAGAGAAGAAAAAAGCCTTTAAACAGGTTTTTTAAGATAATTTCCTAAATTTTGGTCCGTATTTAATAAAACTTTTACTAAAATAATCTGTACAGAGAGCTAGATCTTTTGTTATTAATAAGCAAGGTAAGTTTACTTAGTAAGATTATGAGTAAATAAGCAAAAATAGTAGAGAACTAAAATAATTAATATCTCTGGCAATATCCAGCACAAAGATATAAAACTAGGCTATTTAGAAGTAGAATTGTCTGTAGAACAACTTTACTTAATGGCCCAAAGAGGGTTTACTTAGTAGAATTTTAGTTATAACAAAATGTTTTTTTAGAAACTTGGTATAAGTGATCTACGGAGAGAGTTACTAAATTGTATCCCCCTTTTTTTGAATTTGTTTCACACAAATTCTATACAATTTCAATAAAACATTTCATACTAGTTAGTATTTATAAAAGGTACTTATGTATATATGAAAGTATACAATTAATTTTAATTCTTTTAATATTATTACTTTACCTACGAATGCTTTTTTCAAATATTTAATAACCTTTATTCTAATCCTAAATATTTATTTTTATGTCTTCTTGTTAACTGCTAATAGTATAAAATCATTATACCAATATTATGAAGTGAATTATACTGTTTACAAGGCTTATAATATTATTTCTTTTAATATTAAATACTAAAGAACGAGCTCTATAAAATATAATTATTCCAAATTATTCAAAACGTCTAATTGAATATACAAGTTATATAATATCTTTATACTACTCTAACTACTTTAAATCTTTTTTATAATCAAATTAATACGAAGAAGGAAAAGCATTAGCAAAGGCTATTTGCAAGAATTCTACTTTGACTATTTTAAATATTAATAATAATAATATTGGTTTTGAGGTAGGAAAAGTATTAGAAAATACTCTTTGCATAAATACTACTCTAATTGCTATATATCTTCATAATAATTAATTTAGTTATTATATAGAAGAGCAACTCTACTCTGACTTTTTTAAAACTAACAGATACTTCATTTAGAACTTTTAGTATTTTCTTAACTTTTTTTAAAGATAATAAGGGGTTTCAAATAGAGATAGTTAATAGAATTTTTTATGTAATTAGCATTTATTTTTTAATCATTACATAACTTATAAATTATTATATATTTATTACATATTTTTAAAAGAAATTGATCATTAAATAAAAGATTAAATCTGTTCTTGAAACTTTAATTAGCATTAGAAGTAATCAAGTTTAAATAAATGATAACATAATTTCCTAATATTAAATATTCAGAAAAATTTTAGTCTATTCCTAGTTTCAAAGTTAACTTATTTTTAAAATAAGTAGAGGTTTAAAAAGTTGTAATTATATTTTAAAAATATTGAAGTCAGAAAATAAAATAAGTTATTCATAAAAAATATTGTTAATAGTATGAGATCAGAGAATTTAGGACCATAATATAGTGAAAATATAGATTCTTTAAATTAAACCATGTTAACTTACAAAAAAGTTTTTTTTTAAAAATAAAATTTATTAGTTAAAAAAATTAAAATAATAATGATATTTTATTAAATAATACTTTTCTTCTCAGAGCCAAGTTAATTAAAAATAAAAAGTAAAGAATAACAAAATAATTTTTCTTTAAAACTAAGTATAATATTTAACTTAAAGTATTATTTCGTCAAAGGGCCTTTGGTAATATTTTATAAATATTAAAATCAATTCTATTACTTTGAAAAAATAAAATTTAAATTTGATTTTTATAAAAAGTCTTTATAAAGTCTTTTCTTCCTCATAACAAAGTAAAATAATAACTTTGAGTATTTGCTAATTTTTTTTATCTATTAGAATAAATTGAAATCTAAAGTAGTCAGTATTTTTTAAAAAGCATATACTATTACCTTTTCTCTATTATATGCGAATGCATCAATAATTTAAAGTAGTAAAAGCTGTATTCTTACAAAAGATCTCTTGCTAATTCTTCTCTCAAAAATAAATTTAATTAGTAATAAGAAATCAAAAGTTCTTTCAAAAGCATTTGCAAATGCTTTTTTTCTGTTAAAACCAAGTTGATTTTTTACTAGAATATAAAGTGGTCAGAGTAGTATTTGTGTAAAGAACATCTGCTAATACTTTTTATCCCTCAAAATCAAGTTTATTATTACTAAGATTTAAAGTAGTTAGAATTGTATTCTTCTAAAGGAAATCTGCTAATGCTTTTCCATCTTTGGTACTAATTTGATTAATACTAATATTCAAAATAATCAGAGCAGTATTCATGCAAATAGCCTCTATTAATACTTTTCATCCTTCAAGATCAATTTTATGATAGCTGAGATCTAAAGTAGTCAGAGTAGTATTCTTTTAAAGAGCATATGTTAATGCTTTTCTTTCTTTAGAACCAATTAGATCACTACTAAAGTCTAAAGTAGTCAGTGTAGTATTTTTACAAAGAGCATATGCTAATACTTTTCTTCCTTCAGAACCAAAATAATTACCTCTAAGACCTAAATTTGTCAGTGTAGTATTCTTGTTTTTTCTCCTTTGAGATGAATTTGATTATAACCAAAATTTAAAGTAGTTAGAATAGCTTCTTGTAAAGAGCATCTGCTAATGCTTTTCCTCTCTCAGAGCCAAGTTGATTAGGACTAAGATCTAAAATAGTCATAGTATTCTTATAAATAAAATCTGCTAATAGGATTAAGATTTCAATTAATCTTGCTAGACTTCATCTTTTTCTTAACATTCTTACCAAACAATTAACTATGAATTATTTACAAAAAACCTCAAAATCACACATATTCATATGCAACTACATTACAATTTTCTTATTGATAAACCTGATAGCCCTCTTGTTACAATTAAAAATGACAACAGGTTTAATATTTATGTTGATCTTAACATCCCAAAAACATACTTCATCAATACTTACAAAATATCTTCTTTAAAAGAATATAACTATTCTTTTGAAAAATAGTTTAATATCTTCTATGATATTTATAGCCAACAATTTATTCTTATTAACAAAACAAAAACAATGAACTATATTAAACATCAAATCTATCTCAAATTTTCAACTTATCTTAAAAAACTTCTTCCTACTACTTTTGAATTTTTAACATCTACAATATTCAAAGCAGAACTAAGCAGACAATCATGGCTACACTTCATTACCTCCATCTTTGTGATTATTCTACTTCACATACTTGCTCCATAATTTCTGAAAACCAAACTCATAACTTTATGATGATTTCTAAAGTTTTCTTTAAGCAAACTTTTGATCAATTCCTAACTACATCAGCTATAGAAATTGATAGTAAAACTAAACCAATATTTATTCAATCTACACTTGACTTTACAATCATTGATAAGGACCAGGAACATTAAGCAACCTTTAATATTCCAACCACTGGTCAAAATTGTGCTATTTGTTATAATATAGTTGTACGAAAATTAGCCAAATAATTAATGATTTTTCAGTAGATAAATATTAGCTGAATGTTAGCTGAATAAGTACCATTTAGTACAAATTTGCCACTTGGCTATCACTCAGCATATGACACTCAGTAAACATTCAGAATAAAAATCATAAAGCATTCGGTAATTGACCAAATTCAGCAATATTTAAAAGTAGACATTTATTAATAATTTGATATACCAATTGATTAATATTCAGCATATAAAAGCAGCCACTCGTTAATAATTCGATTCAACAATCGACTAACATTCGACATATAAAGATCCACTTGTAAATATTTCATTATGCCAATTGACTAATATTCAGCATTTAAAAGCTGCCACTCATTAATCATTCGATATGACAATTAACTAACATTCAATATATAAAGCAGCTACTCGTAAATATTTCATTATATCAATTAATCAATATTCGGCATATAAAAGCTGCTACTTATTAATAATTCGATACGACAATCGAATAACATTCAATATATAAAGCAGCCACTCGTTAATATACTAATCAATTAACTTTCAACATATAAAAACTACTACTTGTCAATAATTTGACATTATAATTTTAACAATAGTAGTCACAGATTATTCTTTCAATATTGTTTA
>CAJVPM010002099.1:0-10529 GCA_910592325.1 Scutellospora calospora | reverse complement strand
TTAAATAGGTAACTCACAGGCGGGTTACAGGTATGGCAGCATAGTGTAGAACCAATCAGGTAGTCTAATCGCCTGTGTAGTGGACTACTTAAATTAGATAATGACTAAAGTTGTATGTGTGGTTTGTTATACACTCTTCATATAATTACAAACAGTAGGGACTATTAATATATATCCCATATGCAATTCTAATAAAATTTCTTTGGCAATGTAAGCCACCTTAATAACAAAAAAAAAAAATATTCAAAACAGGGTTTAGTGATTTTAGTGTAGTAGTTAGGTTACCAGACCACTATGTAAGAGGTCTGGAGTTCAAATTCTACTGTCAACAAATTTGAATAATTACCTAGACTTTTGTACACAACTTACAGTAAACTCTGTCCATTTCTGGAGTTATAACTCTGTAAATTACATTGCAATAATATCATTTAGATATTGGAAATATAACAAGGTATTCAGTGAGATATAATATTATACGAATAAATCTTAATAGGATCTACGAGCAGGGGACCTGTATAGTAAAAATCCTAAGTTAGTGAAGTAGTACAGCTTTTGATAGTCATATTAGCTAATACTTGATCCAGAAAGGAAACTATCATCAAAAAGTGCAGATTGAGTTGAGTACATATAAATCTGTTCTACAGAGAGAATTGGTAATATGAATCTAGCTTGGCGGCTAACTAGATTAGAGGATCTGCTTTGTGAAATATTTGAGAAGATAGAATATAGAAAACTAGTGGAGAGCTACAATAGGAACTAGAGTTATACAAACATCTACAAGGATCTAAGCTAGGTGAATCTGTAAAATGAGTATAGACTACTTTAGTAGGTATACTTTGAGGTTAACTAGCTTTGCAATACCTACAATATATTAGGTACAATATATCCTGAGAGGACCTAAGCTGTTCTAGATAAATAGATCTGTAATAAGCTAGTTGGCTTAAACAGTTAGGTATTATGGTAATGTTAGGTTGGATCTATATAAGTTAATGAACAGAGTATTTAAATAGGTAACTCACAGGTAGGTTACAGGTATAGCAGCATAGTGTAGAACTAATTAGGTAGTCTAATCACCTATGTAGCAAACTACTTAAAATAGACAATAACTAAAGTTATATATGTGGCTTGTTGTACACTTTTCATATAATTACAAACAGTAGAGATTATTAATAGATATCCCGTATGCAATTCTAATAAAATTCTTTCAGCAATATAAGCCACCATAATAACAAAAAAAAAATAATAATATTCAAAACTTAAAAAAATATTTAATCATTTATTTTTTAGACAAATTTATTAATTATTAAACAAAAACTCAATCTGTTGATCATTTCAATTAATTTTGAAGCAGAAAGAAAAATCAAGTTAACTCAAAATTCCCACTAAGAATAAGTACAAAAACCTTTAAATAATAAGAAAGTAAAAGAAAAAATATATATACTAAAGTAGAAATAACTAGAAAAATCAAAAAAAAATCAAATATTATAGAAGAAGTTCAGATATTGAACAGAATACAAAAGCTTTTGAAAAGTTTTTTTGAGAAATCAAACAAACTCTAAAATGCAGATCATTTCATATAGTACAAATATATGTAGAAAAAAATAAACAAAATATGCTATAGGTATATTGTATATCATATATTTGAAATATAGATAGTATATGCAAGACCAAAACTAGATGACTCACAGATAATCAGACAAAATCACTGAGAATTTCAAGAAAAAGATAAAGTCACTTCAAGATACAACATTTAAAGTCTTAACCAAGAAAAAGTATTATAAACCAAACAAGCAACTAATATAGATTTATTAAAAAGTAAACTAGAGTAACAAAATATAGAAAAAAGAAAAGACTAAAAGACTAATCAAAGAAGTTATAAAAAAGTATGATAAGAAAATAGCAATAGAAGAAAGCAATACAGTATTAGGTTTAGAAGAATATCTAGACAAAATAGTAACTGAACTAATGGGTATAGAATTAGAAATTGTTAAAATAGCTAGGAAATAACAGATAGATTTAATAGAGTAAGAGCACTAATAGAATCAGAAGAAGAGAAAAGAATGAGTCATACAAAAGAGGTAGAAGTCAAAACAGAAGAAATAGAAATGAAAGTAGAAGAAGAAGAACAAGCAACTCTACATATTTCAGTATTCTCTCAAAATCACTTAGCACTACTTAGCTTAAATAGCAAACTTATATCATCTTCTAAAACTAATAGCAATTTATCTGAGGATATAGAAGATATTAAAATAAGCAAAGTTATAGGCAGTACAGAAGTTGATCAAAAAGACTTAAAAGCTAAGAAACAAGCAAAAAATAAAGTAGATTTAGAAGTATATAAAGAAATCTCTCTAGATCAAAGTATATAAGCTCTAAAGAAAGGAAACTATGCAAACAAGGAAGATATTAGAACAAAAGTAGCTACTATAAATATACTTAGCAATAATTTAGAACAAAGAAAAAAATCTTTCAGATGATTACTTAGAGAGAATATATACATAAAAAAGATCTCTAAGAAATTTGAAAAAGAGAACTTATAGTGTACAATCACTTTTGACTATAAAAAAGGTTATGAAGAGACAAGAGCAAAGCTAGAAAACTCTAAAGAAGATTTCAAAAAATTGAGACTTATATAAGAAGAGACTTAACAAATACATACAAGTAAAAAAATACAAGAAAAGGTAACAAATAGTAAAAAAAAAGAAGAAGAAAAAGCTGAAAGAGAAAGTAGAACAAAGAGAGAGCTTGAAGAAATTTCTAAACAAAGAAAAAAGAAAATACTTCAATACTCTACTTCTAAACATGCAGCTATAACGAAAAACAATCTAGTATTCAGAAACCAAGATCTGAATTCAGATTTAGAAACAAATAAAAATCACATAATGATATAGGATCTACTAACTTAGACAAGAAGATCTCAAGTTTTTAAACAATATATCACTTAGGAAAAGTAGCATATATAAAAATAATTAAAAAACTCTGTAATAAATCTAGAGCAGAAATTAGCTTTCTTCCTAATATAACAAGTACAAAAGACCTAGTTGAGATATAGTGTTTGCTATTTATAAGAGATTAATTAGTAAGAGTTACAACAGGAAAATATAACTTTGAAGAATTGAAAGCATATAATATTTATAGTAGAAAGTTGCTTAACTTGTCAGAAGATACAAATAAAATTTTTCTATGGAGACAAGTTAAACATACAGATGCTAAAGCATTACATATTTTTAAAAACTCTAATAGCAATAGCAGAAGAAGTGCAATTATGAATTTTAAAAATTAAAAGAACTGTACAAATAGTATAAAGTTCACAGTATTTTACTTTAACTCTAGGCTCAGCTAGACAAAAAGAAAAGATGAAATAATAGTGAATAGAGGAACAGATATTAAGAAAAGGAATATATCTCATGACATGACTTACAAAAAGAAATACAATCAAAATATATAGAGTTAAAGTTTCTCAGATACTGATTCAAGTAAATATGAAGTATCTGATACAAAAAACTCGAACAAAGAATGCCAGTAGAGAAGTATATACTCTAAAAAGAAAAGCAAAGAAATCAGAAAAGGAAAGAGAAGAGCTCCTTTCAGTGAAGTATCTAGTAGCTCTATAACACTTCAAGAATTAAACAAAAGTCATGAGAATTCTATGAACTATATACTGCAAATCATAAGAGATATCAAAGAGAAAATTCAATATATAGAGTAAGATGCTCCTAATTGTCCTAATTGCTTCTAATAGACACACTAGTTAAATTAATAGTAATAGACAGTAGAGCTAATTGTCTTCAGTTAGGAAAGAGAATAGAAAAAAAAAGTGAAGTAGAAGAGAGTAGAGATATAAGAGATATTATAGTAAGGGACTATTAGCTACTAAATATAGCTATACATAATATCAATAGAATCAAAAGTAACTTCATTAAATTAGAAATACTTTTAGAATAGGCAAAACAAAAGAAAGTAGACATAATTAGAATTAATAAAATAAATACTACAAAAAGGCAGAATAAGTTTAGTATGAGTAGATATAAAGATTATATAGAGATTTTGAACAGATGCAGAAGAAAACAAGAAAAAAGGTTCAGGAGTTAGCTTAATTATAAACAAAAAATGAGAAAAATATCTGAGCCAAGTGAAATAAAACAATGCATACTATATAGAAGCTCTTTTTATCTTTAAAAAGCAAAAAATACAGATAATAGTAGTATATATACTATATAAAGATCAAAAAACTAGAAAGGATATATAGTAACAAGTTATATAATTGTCATAAGAAAGTGATAAAAGTTATTGTATTAGATGACTTGAACAATATAAGATACAAAGACCTAGACCAAAGCAGAGAAGACTCTAAACAAACTCAAAAACTTCCTCTTCTGAATTAGCTAAGCAACTTAGATATGGTAGATATATTCAAAAAACTATATCTATATAAAAAGAAATTTATTAGATTAAATGATCAAATCAAATTCAGAATTGACTATATCTGAATTTCAAAAGATCTAGTATAAGGTCTAATAAGCTACCAGATAACTGAGTCTGATATAATTTCAAATAGTAATCATGCAATAGTAAATACAAATATAGCAACAGAAATTATGAAAAAATCTAGAACTACAGCTTGTAAAAAAAAGCTAAAAGGCAAAAAATAGGTATTTAATCTAAATAAAGCTACAAAAGAGAATTAGAAAGACTATAAAGCAAAGCTAGACAACACACTCGAAAAGAAGCTAGATAACAAAAAAAAGAAAAAAAAATAGCTTAAATAGACTAGAAGAACTAAGTAAAGATAATTTGTAAGATATAATATTAACTAGTATTATAAAATATACTAAAGCTATGTTACTAAGCAAAAAAGTTATACTTAGAAGAACTAAGGCAAAAAGAAAAATAAATATAAGTGATAATATAAAGAAAGACTTAAAGAAAATTAGAAAAATTTGTTAGCAATATGTAGCAGGAATTAGTCAACAGATCAGTGATATAGGCAGAACTAATATTAATTTACAGATAACTTATCTCAATGAAAAATACAAAACAGAAATAGAAAAACTCTCAAAAAGAGTATAAACTAAAAAAAAACTCAAGATCTCAAGACCTAGTGAAAAATCATATATACAAAGGTATAACAAAAAAGGAAAAAAGAAGACCTAGAAGAGATAAATCTAGCAGTAGAACAACATTATGAAGTAATACAAGAGAAGCTTAAGCATATGATTAGTAGTTTACTAAAGAGGTTTTCTAGATGAGTAGTTATTAACAGTGTCATAAAAAAGGATGACTTAGACATAACTTTACTAAACCAAAAAAATGAAATATTAGAAGAAATAAGAGACCATTTTAAGAAGCAATTTAGAAAAAGAAATACTCAAAGTACAAACATATCTAAGTGATAGAAAAAAGCTTACAAATCTCTAGAGAAAGTGAACTTAAATATATATAATAATTTAGAAAGTGAGATCTCTAAAAGGGAATGAGCAGAAGCACTCAAAAAAACAAAGGCTAAGTCAGCATCAGATCTATCAAGTATAAGTTATTGACTAATCAAAAAAGTAAGACCTATTATACAGAAACTTTAGATATTTAGCAAACAAATGTATTCAAAAAGGTGGAATACTAGTCAAATAGAAACTAAACTAACTATACACTATTCTTAAAGGAGAAGACTAGAATTTCAATTTAAACAATATATGTCTAATAGTTCTGATCAAAACCTTCTACAAGACTGTAGTAAGAGTAGTAATACAGAGACTAGATAGAATTATAATAGAACACAATGTGTTAGAAGAACCAAACTTTGCAAGCTTGTTAAGTAGAGTTTCAATTAGGATAAATCTGACATCTATTTATCTGATATAATATATCTGGATATCCATCTATTTAAATCAGATATTCAAATAGATTATCTAAATTATCTGTAATAAAATCAAACTTATTATATAAGACTATATTATAAATATGATAAATTCGAATTTATTACATAACAAATGAGTATAGTAGGCTTTTATTATAACTGACTAATTTTTGTAGATCATCTCGTGATATTATAAAAATATCATTAGTTAATCGAAATAATTTGCAAGACAAATATTTTGTATAAATCTATATCGATATAATTAATAATAATAATTAAATACATATTTATTTAGCTTTAATAGACATATTATTATAAAATCTAAACTCAAGGTCTAAAACTATCATTCCAACCTAAACAAAATCCAAGATCTTATTTTTTTTTTTTTTTATTAAATAATGTCATAGTCGAAACTTTATTTTAAAAAAAGTTAAAACATAAGTTCTATATTAAAGATTTCAAAACTACATTTGTGTTATATAAATTTAACTTTCAGTTAAACAAGACACCTAATATGATATTCATCTCCTATTTCCTATATAAATACTATATTTAACTATTTCAAATTAAATTTTAGTTTAGGATAGGTTAGAGGAGACCTAAGGTATTAATTATGATATTATAAAGTTGAAGTTAATAGAGAAGAGCCTTGTAAGAACCATTTTTTAATTTCAAGTTTAAAGTTATTTGTTTGATTTGATATGAGATTTGTATTTGGAATTGGTAGAGTTGTTGGATAGGAAAATTTAATATATTTGGTTTTAGAAGTAATGTTTCGAGCTAGTTTCTATTTATATTGATGTTGATTTTGTAGAGACCAAATATCTTGATAAAACCAGTTTAGAAGATCATTTGATAAGTTGATTAGAAGTAGTTCTGTTTGTTTTTGAACTAAAGTTTTGATATTAGTAATTGTTGTAAGTGTAAAGATTCCAGAGATTGCAAAGAGAATGTGATTGTATTGAGGATTTGAAGAGTTTAAGGTAAAATATAAAAGAATATTTAAAAGATTTGAAGCAGTAATTGTTGTAATATTGAGTGAAGTTAATGAATTATTAATGATATTAATAAGTGATTAATGAATATTTGGGTTATTTTTCTTGCAGATAAGAATATATAAAGTGTTTTCAGTATTTAAACATTATGTACAGTTTGATGTAGTGTATAGATAAGGATAGTAAATATTGAGATTTTGCATAGTAGGTAAGTTATTTGTTAAAATTTTAATGCGAAAAGAGTATTTTAGAGAATTGTTTTTTAAAGAATTTAAGATTTTAAATATTAGAACCTATTTGATATCAATAATACTATCAAAGAATTTGAGTATAGACCAAGTAGAAAGTTCTTGTATTGTGATAGTATTTTTGATAAAAGTTCAAATTTTCATTGGTATAAGGAAGTTATTTCAGTTGAAATATGTTGAGTAGTTAAAGAGAAGAGATGAGAATTCGATTATTGGTTTGGTAGTACCTTGTTTTGCTAGTAGATTAGTTTGATTATGAAGAGAAATATTAGAATGAGATTTGACTTTGATAAGTTTAAGTAAGATATTTTTGTTTTCTTTGAGTGAATTAATAATTTGTAGAATATCTTAGTTTTTGTTTTGAATAAGTTTGTGAGAAGAGAAGGATGTTAGGTTTTTAATTGCTGTAATATTATTTAAGTATATAGTAATTGTAGAATTGTTTAGTATAGTAAGAAGTAGAGTAATAATTGAAGCTAGTTCAATGCGAGTAGTATCAGAATAAGGGAAAATAGCTACATTAAACTTAATTGAATTACTATTTTTGCAGATCTATTCTATACCAGCTTTGATATCTGGTGTTTATATATTTTTAATAGAAACATCAATGTAAAATTCTAAGTTATTAGGATGTAAGTTTTTAATAAGAAAATAGAGATTAGTTAATTGATTTTGATAGAAGGCTGAATTAGTAGTTTGTTGTATTGTATTCTTTTTCTTTAGATTCTTAGACTTCTTTTATCTGGCTAAGTTTTTCTTTAGTTTTTCTATCTACTAGTATTTGATCTTCTTCTAATTCTATTTCTAGATTTGGTATATTATTAATCAATCAGTTTGTTTCTAATTGACATACTATTTCTATATCTGATATATTTTCTTGTAGTTTAGATTTGTTATCTGTTTTTGCTAATTGTTTGGCTTCTTGCCCTAGTATGATTTTAACTTTGTCAATTCCTTCTGTTATTGCTACTCTTTCTATTACTTTTTTCTATTCTCTAGCTACTGTTACTATATTACTATCTATTTCTAGTATCTTTGCTATCATTTTATCTATATGATCTTCTAGATCTATTACTAATTTGCTACCTTCAACTATTATCTCTCTGCTATATTCTTTAGTTACTACTCCTACTAGTCTGATTGCATTTCACATATTTGTTTATTCTAGTTTGTAATTACTAGCTCTATCAATACTATCTGCTTTTTCTGTTGTTTGCTCTTCTTAATCTGGTCCTCTAAATATTATTTCTAGGAATAACTTTGTTTTTTTTCTCTAATTCCTGTGAGTTTGTCCTATTTGTCTATGAACTGTTTGGTTTTGGTCTAACATAATTTATCTCTGCTATTCAATATATGACATATAATTTTAGTATTATCTTTGTTTATTTACCTATTTGCACATATTTGTATTATATATAGTGATCTGTGATTCAGAGTATTTTGGGTTTCTCAGTTTTTTCAGAAAAAAATTTTTGTAGTAAATTTTTCCTTGAGTTTCTTTAAGGTCTTCTTATTTGATTAAAGTTTTTCTACTTTTCTGCTTTTCTAAATGTATTTTTTCTTGTTGAGTCTTTTTTCTTAATATGCTAAAATGTATTATTAAGTAAGTTTAGTATCTTTTCTTATAATAATCTTTAGCTCAATTTGGTAGCCAAATAATCTTTAAAAAGAGTTATAAATATATACTAATATAATTTATATTATTTGTTTAAATAAAGTTTTTGGATACAAACAAACCCAAACTATAATAGTTTGGAATTTAAATAGCAAGTATACTTATAGAGAGATCTATGAATTAGCACCTTAAGGCAGTGTTATCATAGAACAGCTTTGGATATAACTTTAAATATTTTTAAATATTTTTGGACAAAAATATAAATTAAAATTACTCACAATTTTATTAAGATAATATATATACTTTTCTAAGTAAAAAATATTCAAAATCTAAAAAAATATATAATTATCTATTTTTTAAACAAATTTATTAATTATTAAAGCTTAAATATACTTTGGATATTCTTAGACACTTGGACGTTTGAACATTAGATATGGTTTAAAAAAGTCTTGGACATAGTAGATGTGACAACACTACTTGCCAGTATCTACTAGTGAGGTCTAAGGTTGAAAACTATTTGGATTTAGCTAAGGTATTTAACATTTTATCTATTCTTAGTAAGAGGTATGCATCTTTCTTTGTGATACTATTAAGCTTTCGATAGTCTATACAAAACCATAACTTTTCATTCTTCTTTTTAACAAGTACTACAAGTAATATCTAGGAGCTTTCTGAAGTTTGTATCTGTTTGTTTTCTAGCATCTTTTGTATTTCTTGTTTAATAAATTCTTGTTTATTTGTTGATACTGAATAAGGTCATGATTGTATTGGAGGTATATTCTCTATATATATTCTATGAGTAACTAAGTAAGTTCTACCTAGTCTATTCTTTTCATTTGCAAAAAGGTTTGTAAATTCTGATAATAATTGTTTAAATAATTGTTCTTGTTCTATTGTTAGTGATTCTATTTCTAGTTGTAGCTATTTGTCTATAGTATATATCTCTGTTTCAAATAAAAAACTTTTAGATTCTGTTTCATTAGGTAGTTTTTCATCTTATCTAAGATTCTCTAAAAATTTAATTTGTTAGCTAATAAGATTAGTTGTTGGGTCTGTTTATTAGTATATTAAGAATTATGAATTAGTAGTTGAAGGAGTCATTAGTTAAGTTGTTCTAATTTTTGAACTTAGTCTTCTAATTGTTGAATCTTTTGATCTTGGTCATCAAGTTAAGGTACTACTTGTTTAGGTAGCTCTTCAAGTTTTTCTTCTTCTGAGTCTTCTAGTATTTCTTCGATTAAAGTATATTCATTACAAGTTCCTTGATTTTAGTCAAGTTCATCTTGATGCTGTACTATTAGACATTTGTTGCAAAAATCAACTACAACTATAAAGCTTCTTTTTAGATTAGCTATAGCAGCTTATCTATTAAAATTAGGATAACTAATATCTATAGAGTCTTCTAAAGTCTGTTATAAGATTGTTTCTTCATTATTATAGAGCATATCTCTTTCTGCTCTTAGTAAGAGTGGCATTTTATTCATTGACTATTCATAATTCATATAATCATAGGTTTGAGGTTCAAGAGCTTCTTGAATAGTGAGGTCATTTTTCTTAAATAAGACTTTAACTAGTCTAAATATTAGGGTTTGATTAAGGTTGTATACACTTCTAGCATATCGTGTAAATTTAGTATAGTGTTTAATTCTAGTCCAGAGATTATAATTATGGTTATAGAGGATATCAGTATAGGCTTTGTAAGCATATATATGTTCTAGATTACAGAACTATAGGTTCTGAGCACTACTATCTTCAAATAGTATTTGTAATCTTAGCTCTTTTTTTCTGCAAACTTTGCAATTAACAAGAGCTCCTCG
>CAJVPM010002098.1:0-10529 GCA_910592325.1 Scutellospora calospora | reverse complement strand
TATTTTTAAATTTTATATTTAAGTTTAATCTAAAAAATTTTATTTTTAAATTTATAAGTCAAAACTGTAAAAATTTTAATATCTAATAAATAGCTATTAATTAGCTATTAATTAGCTAAAATAAGTTTCTTACAAGAAAGTTAATATGTATTATATTTATATAATAAACATATTTGTTAAAAATATAAGTTTCTGTAAAGTATCTATAGGGGTTTAGAAGATAGAAGCTATATAAGTAATTTTGTAGTAATATGAAGTAAAACTAGTATAATATTTGCTACAAAGACAGGTTGCAATTTGAGATTGAGTAAGTATTTTAAAGTAATTTGTATTTTTGAGTTAGCTTCACAGGTTGTTAGTTAAATTTCTAAAGGAAGAATATATAGAGATTCTTCTTTTAGCTTAAATAAACTAATACTATAACAGTTCTTGTATTTACTATAGAAGTAGTCATTGTTATAGAAATCAGAATCTGTATTTGTAAAAGTTAATATTGTTAATAGAAAAGTATTTTAACTTTAGCAAAGAATATTAGATTTTTTGGAGGATATAATGAATAAGAAGATAAAAGTTAGAGAATTAGATTTTAGTTATAAAAAGTATAGGATATAACAATTAAGAAGGTATGATAATTAAATTTTGTTATAAGATAATAGTTATAAGTTGTGATAAATAAAAGTATATTACAAATATAATGTAATGATTAATGTATATTACCAGTATAACATATTGAATTTAGATTTTACTAAAAATAGATTAAGTTTAATTAATTTAAAAATAGAATTTATATAGAACTAATTTAGGAAGTTGTAATAATCTAATTTGTAATTTTTTAATTTGTATTTAAATAAAATTAGCTTAATTTGAATAGCTAATATAGGTTAATACAAGGTTTGATTTTTGCAAATTTAGAAATTTATTAGATTATCAAAATTAGAGTTTTTGAGACAAGAAATAATATTTTTTTTTGGTATTTTTTGAAATTTTTTTTTCTGTTTAAACACTAGAAAGCTTAATTTTGTAGCTATTTTAATGAAAAATAGCTTGTTATAACTAGAAAAGCCAGGCTAACAATTTTGCTTAAAGGTATAAGAAGTAGTTTTTGAGTAAATATCAGATATACAGAGCAGATATTTTATTTTTTATTTGTAATAGTAAAATATTAATAATAAGGCTTAGAATTTTGAAACTAGACTATTTAGAAATAAAATCTAGTACTAAACAAGTTTACTTAGAAGTATTTACTAAGTTTAATTAATAAAAAGTTGAAAAAAATTGATTTTGTAAAAAAATTTTTTGGTTAAATTTGTACAAATAATATATAGATAAAGTTTCTAATTCACTACTACATAAATTAGATACTTACCTAAGGTAAAACTCTAACTTGGTTTAAATATCTTAAAAATATCTTTACAAGAAAATTTACTAAACAATTTATACTTACACCAAATAACTATTTTAGTTATACAACTAGATATTTTAATAAAAACAACCAAAAACTATAGTTAATTACTAATAACAATAATAACTCAATTATTATAAGTGAAGCTTAATTATTTAATACCTAATATAATACAATTTCTATCACTTATTTGATATATAATATTAATTATACAATTATAGAATATTATCTAACTCTATTTATAACTTGTAGTCCTTGCTTTAGATATAATCTAATAAGAAATAATTACATATTATGAGTACAACTAGTCATATGTACAACTTTAAATTGTTTAATTTAAGTAGTCTGCTCAAAGGTTCTATACTAGCTTAATGATGCCTCTCGAAACTCGAAACTTTTGAGAGCATCGATATTGAAACTGTCTCAAAACTAGTTTTGACAAAATTTTATTTTTGAAACTTCTCGAAACTCAAAACTTATATTGAAACTCGAAACTTGTATTGAAACTCGAAACTTGTATCAAAACTCGAAACTCATATCGGAACTCGAAACTCATATTGGAACTCGAAACTCATATCGAAACTCAATAGTCATATCAAAACTTGGGGACATAACCCAGTGATCTACATGATGTCATTTTGTTTACTAGCACTAACAAAATTAGCCTAAATTATACTCTAACCCTAGGTTTAAACTAGAGATGTAAACCAAACTATGTGGGACAGCCAGAACCAGGTGACAATTAGTATCCGATACTAGGTATTTACAACTTTTTACTTATTGTAAAAACTATGTGAAACTAATTGTCACATAGTTTGGGTCATCCCAAATAGTTTGGTTTACATCCCTAGTCTAAACCTAACCTTAATAGAATATTTTAATAAAATAATAAAAATGAAATACTTTATTGCAATAAATAAATGTTTTAATAAAAATGAAATACTTTATGAAGTAAATATTTTTTTAAAATGAAATACTTTATCGAAGTAAATATTTTTTTAATAAAATAAATTTAGGGAATTGATATTCGTACCCCCAAATTTGATATTTAAACCCTCTTGAAATTAAAAGATTTTTGAACTTTGAGTGAAGATATCTCAACAACCATTTTATCAAAATCAATAAAAAAATTTTTGTTTAAATTCTATATATCTGTAGAATTAAAATAAAAAAAAATTTATTGAAATTGGTCAGGTGGTTGTCGAGATATCTTCGCTCAAAATAAGTAAAAAAATTCAAAACGACTATTAAAATAGAAGCTGAGCCAAAGTTTTTTTGAAACTTTGAGCGAAGATATCTCGACAACTACCTGAGAATTCAACCAAAAAATGTTTATTGATATTGATTAGATGGTTGTCGAGATATATTTGCTCAAAGTTTTAAAAAAATTTTGGCACAGCTTCTACTTTGATCGACGTTTTGAATTGTTTACTAACTTTAAGCAAAGTTATATCGACAACCACCTGACCAATTTCGATAAAATTTTTTTATTTGAATTCTATAGGTCTGTAGAATTCAAATAAAAAAATTTTGATCGATTTTGGTGAGGTGACTGTCGAAATATCTTCACTCAAAGTTTTAAAAAAATTTTGGTGCAGTTTCTATTTTGCTAGACGTTTTGAATTGTTTAGTAACTTTGAGCGAAGATATCTCGACAACCATCTGATCAATTTCGATTAAATTTTTTTTGTTTGAACTCTACAGATTCATATAATTTAAATAAAAAAATTTTCATCGATTTTGGTCAGGGGGTTGTCAATATATCTTCTCTCAAAGTTCAAAAATCCTTATTTTTATGAGGTATGAACTGGCAATAAGATAACCTTGGCCCATGATCAACATAATTCAGCCTGAAATTATGGAACAATTTTTATGTGGTTAAACCAAAGTGACAAAATACTAAGACATAATACCTAACTTCGATAAACACATTTGATTTTAATAAACTTTTGAGTTTCGATACACTTTTGAGTTTCGATACTACTTTCGAGTTTCGATATCACTTTCAAGTTTCGATACCACTTTCGAGTTTCGATACCACTTTCGAGTTTCGATACCACTTTCGAGTTTCGATACCACTATCAAGTTTCGATATTGATATTTCGATACTATGAGATTTATCGAAACAGTTTCGACACACCAAAATAGTTTCGAGAGGCATCATTATACTAGCTACTATACTTGAAATTTATTTAAAAAATTCCTATTTAAACTCTCTAGCTATATACTATTTTACTCATATTCTATCCTTCTTTTATTTAAATTTACCTAACTCCATACTACTTTTATTATTAGAAGATATTAATAGAGCTAACATATATCTACAAACTTTATAATTCAAAGTCTAGGCCTATTTCAGATATCCTTTACCAACTTTTTAATTGATAGGTACTGTAATACTTAACTATTCTACACTATATTCTAATTTAGCTTGCATATTCCTTTGTTTAATATTCATATAAATTCAGTTTCTACTATAGTTTTCTACTGAGTTAGTAATCTGTACCTTCAGATATCATATGAGATAAGAACTTCTAAATCTAGTTAACCCAAGTTGGTATTGCTGTTAATTGTCTATATCTTCAGATATTATATAAAACAGATCTTCTCAAATCTAATTAGCTGCTAAGCCAAGTTGGTATTATCATATAACCCTATATAATAAACTTACTTGTATCTATTTCATTGATCTTTTTATATACAGATTTTCTAATAGACTTACTTATATCTAGTTCTGATCTTTTCATATTCAGATTTTTTTTTCAGATTAAATATTAACTAGTATGACTATTAAAATCTATACTACTTTATCCAACTCAGGATTTCTGCTATGCAGATCCTCTGTTTGTAGATCCTATTAAGATTTATTCATATAATATTATATTTCTGAAAACTTAATCTATACATCACTTGTACCAAATTTAACCAAAAAATTTTTTTACAAAAATCAATTTTTCTCAAATTTTTATTAATTAAACTAAGCAAATACTCTTAAGTAAACTTGCTTAGCACTAGATTTTATATCTAAATAGTCTAGTTTTAAAACTTTTGACCTCTTTGTTAATATTTTACTACTATAAATAAAAAATAAAATATTTACCTCAAACATTTAATATTTACTCAAAAACTGCTTTCTAAACCCTTCTTATGCTCTTAAGCAAAATTGCTAGCCAGGTCCTTCTGGTTATAATAAGCTGTGTTTTATCCAAATAGCTGCAAAATTATTGAGCTTTTTAGAGTTTAAAATAGCAAAAAAAATTTCAAAAAACACCAAAAAAAAATATTCTTTTCTGCCTCAAAACCTCTAATTTTAATAATCTAATAAATTTTCAAATTTGTAAAAGTCTAACCTTGTATTAACCTACATTAGCTAACTAAATTAAGCTAATTTTAATTAAATACAAATTAAAAAACTACAAATTAGATTATTACAACTTCTCAAATTAGTTTCATACAAATTCTATTTTTAAATTAATTTAACTTAATCTATTTTTAGCAAAATCTAAATCCATCATATCACACTGGTGATATACTCCAATTAACATATCATACTTGTGATATATTCTTACTCATCATAACTCATAATTATTACCTAGTAATATATTTTATTTGTCATACAATTTAATTGTCATATTCTATATTTTCTATAAGCATTACATAATTCTCCAACTTTTATAA
This sequence comes from Scutellospora calospora, assembly GCA_910592325.1. Lineage (NCBI taxonomy): Eukaryota > Fungi > Glomeromycota > Glomeromycetes > Diversisporales > Gigasporaceae > Scutellospora > Scutellospora calospora. The sequence continues at coordinate 5,449 of CAJVPM010002098.1, read as the reverse complement.
TTCTTATTCATCATACCTCCAAAATTAACCTCTCTTTGTTGAAGTTAGAATACATTTTTATCAATAATGCTGACTCTTATAAACACAGAACAAGACTCCTATGATATTGACTACTTTTACAGCAAATACAAAGATCATTTTGGAATTGGTATATCTGAACTAAAAGAGGAATTCTTATGTGTTTTTTCACAAGGAATTCAACTAACTACTTGCAAAGCTAACTTGAAAAAACAATATTACTTTAAAGTCTCAACTCTACCTCAAATTGCTACTTGCTTCTGCAACAAATACTATACTAGCTTTACCTCTCACTTCTATAAAATTTCTTACTTAACCTCTATTTCCCAAGTTCCTATGGACATTTCACCTAATATCTTAGCTAAACAGTTCAATAGAATTACTAATGAACTACTATCTTTACCTATTCCAAAAAAACAAGACCTTTCTAACTCTAAAATTCTCTTTCCTCTTTTCTAAACTGATTCTACTCTATCTGAAATCACTTTACACTCTCAATACTACCATATATGTATTCTATGCAAGACCAAAAACATTCTCTGTGTATATTTCCAAGACTCTAAATATGCTTCAGATAATATATAAGCAGCTTTATTTAAGGACAAATTAATTCATAGAGTATGTATATATCAACTACAAAATATTAAATTTAAATCTGTTAATCAAATTCAACCTTTCACTCAAACCCAATATACTACTTTTCACCTTATCAAAATATTTCTTTCAACAAAAGAGTTTAAAAAGACTCTTCTTAACTGCTTCTTAACCAAACTCTCAAAACAACTCAAAAACTATTAACAAAAAAATCAATTTAACAAAAATAATACTTTACAAGAAAACTCAGAAAAAGAAAACTCTCAAAACTAATAACAAAACCAATCTAACAAAAAACAACCAAAATACCAACCAAACTTCTCAAACTTTAAAACTTCTAAAAATCCTAAACTAGAACCAACTTTTAACTAGCTTGCCAATTATCTAATAATAGAAGAAATGAAAACAAATACTAAACTCCAAACCAAACTCTCTTTTGATCTTTTTAATTTTATCAAATCTAATCTAACTAATTTCTCTTCTGAAAAATATTATTCAAATATCTTATTTGCTCAATAATAGACAATGTCCAAAATTCCTAACAGATCTAATTTACAAAACTAACTCCAAACTAACTCAATTGCAACTATTCATTTTGATCTTCTAAAATCTATTCTCAAAAACCTTATACTCAAATTCATCACTATTTTTTTACTAAATTAAACTATGGTGAAATATTTGCTTCATCAATTACTATCTCCTTACATAAAATAGAAAATTAACTTCAAATCTGTCTTAACATAGCAAGACTTCATCTTTACTTATCAGATAAATACTAACTAATTAATTATTCCAAATTCAATGAAGACTTCAAACTCAGACTCAAAAGATACAAAATTGATTCAAAAATTAAATCTCTTGACCAAAAAACACAATATATTAAAATCATCTCAGACCTCTAATTCAATATCTAACTATTTTTTAACCTTCCTAAAACTCTCTTTTTAGAAAATTTCAATATACTTTCTTTAAAAAATTTTCTTGAACACTTAACTGAATGGTTTGAAAAGATCTTTTTAGCCTACTCAAGACAATTTACAACAACAATTAATAAACAAAAAACTTTCTTTTACTTCAAATACCAAATTTAGTAATACTTAATCTTATAGCTTACAAAACTCCTCCTAGAAAAATATGAATTCAGAAAACTAGCTTCACTTAGAGATCACCAAAATAAAGCCTCTTATTATACAAATCACTATATCCTAACTTATACAAATGAAATATACAAATATCTAGTTAAAGACTCTAACCAAAACTCTAACCAAAACAAAACAAATCTAAAACTCCAAAAATATTACAACTCTACTCAATTATTTAAAGATATAATTAAATATTTCAAATCTATCTTTCTTCTACAGACTATAAAATATAAAAAACCCTAAATATTGATACTTTAATTTTTGAAATAGATAGCAAACATGAAGCATCACTCAAAAACAAAATTTCTCTACAAATACTTAATAAACTTGCAGACCAGGCAGAGAAATTTATCTATGAAGCAAATATAGTCAACTCAAATATTTATTGTAATAACTACTACTTTTATTTCTATCTAGCTGAATATTATAACTATACTGCTCAAAATCACAAAATCTCAAATCTTAGCAACTCATAGATACACATTATCTTGCTTGAGTAATTACCTACTTTGATATCATTCTCAATAAAAAACTAACTTACAAAATAATAACAGATTTCTACAAAACAACAGCATATCTAGAAGCTGAAAAACTACTCTAAGAGAAATTTAAAATTACCTTTCAAGAAATACAAGTTGATAACTCCTTATTTCTCCAAACAAAAACTACTCCTTTTCAGTAAACCTGTTTTCTAACTATAAATTTCTATTTGATCATATAGAAGACAATTTCCTAATAGAAACATATTCAAAATCTTTAAAATCCTGTGATCTATTCTTATACTATAACAAATTTCTCACTTTTTATAAACTTCCTTTACAACTACATAACCAAACAATTAAATCTTTTTTTTTCATATAAAATCACATAAACTTTCTATAACCCCAACCTTCTCATACAATCCTATACTTAAAAAAACTTATATCTATATATCAAATAATATTAAATTACTTAAAATTCATAATTTTATTAAACCAAATTAACTCTACCTATATAATAAAATATCTCTCAAATCAACAAACTACACACCTTCTCTACTATTTTCCTCACAAACCTTTGCTCATCAATTAAAAATATATTCACTAAATATAAATAGCCTAGCTAACACTAAACAAAAACTTCTATATGATTTTATTAATGAAAACAATATTGATATTATAGGTCTCTCTGAAACTCATCTTTCTCTAAAAAATGCAAAACATTCTATATTCTCCCAAAAATTAGAAAATTACAAAAACTTTTAGAGCTCTAGTGAAAACCTTCATCAAGCTAAAATGAGACTATTTATTAAAAATAATTTAGCTAAACATATAGAGAAAATTACAGAATACAAAAGACATATTATTTGTATTAATCTCTTCTTTAAAAATTTACAAATTAGACTAATTCAAATATACTTCCTTACACATGAAAAAAAACAACTTAAAACAGATATCTACAACAAAACTATAGGTCTTATAAAAGAAACTAAACATAGAATAGTTCTTATAGAAGATTTTAATAGCATACCAAATCCTTCAATCGATCACTTTCTATCAAAAAAATCAAAAATACTTGAAAATGACTTACTCAAATTCCTAAAAAGCAATCAGTTTTATGATACATTTCACCTCTTCTATAATCAAACCAAATTCTTTACCCATAATCACAAAGAAAGCCAAAGTAGAATTGACCAAATTTGAACTAATATCTTTATAACTCTTCTCAATTATGCAGATATTCACTTACATACTTATTTAATTCAGATTTTAATATTACTTTACTAGAACTTAATTTTTTCATTCTTTTCAAGATATACAAAACTATAATTATAGGAAAATTTTTTTATGGAACCAAACTTCTCCTCAACAAATCTCAAATTACTAACAAAAAACTGAACACAAACTTCAATACTTAAACAAACTAATCTTACAAATCAGCAATCTTACAGATATTAATCATATTTAAGACAAACTTAATAAAATATTCTATAAAATAGTACTCAAATATATTCCTTACAAAAATATTAAAGATGATACAAAACTCAAACCTCAACAATCTCCAATATCTACTTTTTACTTCCAATATAAACAACTTATCTTATGAAAAAAGAAATTTAATACACCAGACTTATTCTTTCACTAACTTAAATATATAACTAAATTCTCTCTAAATACTTTAATTACTTCATATATCTTATTACCAGAATTCAAAAACTATTCTATACTCTTCTAACTTCTAAAATTAGAAATCAAAAATATTAAATCTCTTATTAAAAAAGAGCTCTATAACCAAATCTCTGCAAAAATTGAATTAAAACTCAAAGAAAGGAATCTTAACTTCTTACAAAATCCCAAATTCTTTTACAAAAAAATTCTAGAAAAAACTACAAACAATATTCAATTAACAAACTAAACTCATAAAATTCTCTTTTAACAAACTCAAAAGATGTAAAACAAGCACTTTACTAATATTTTCAGGAATACTTTTAAGAACTCCCTTTATCTCTGATAACTCCAGAATCAGAATTCTATAATATATACAAACCAAAATTAAAAAATAATAAATATTTTTACAATCTACTAGATGATATCACTTTAAAGAACTTCAGAATATTATTAAACAACTTCCAAATTAAAAAGCTGCAAGACCCTCTGAACTAAACTACAAACATATCAAACATCTAAATTCTAAAAGCTTTATTACACTTTGCCTCTTTCTATCTAAATACCTCCAACTACAAACTATACTTACAGACTAGAAAACATCAAATATCTTTTTCATACCTAAAAAATCAGAATGGGATTATACTCTAAATTAAACTAATATCTCTCATAGAACCTATAAAGAAATGTCTAACAAAAATCTTTACAAACTGTCTTAACCAAATTCTATTCAAATTTAATCTACTAGACAACCTAAACTTTGCAGCTACAAAAAACTCTTCTACTCATATACCAATTTAAATTCTACATAATATAATTGAACACTACAAAAATACTAAACAAGAAACTTGGATATTATTTTAAGATATGTCTAAAGCTTTTGATAAAATAAACTTAAATTAACTAATTAATGCATATAAAAGAATAGACATTCTACAAAATGCTCTTAACTTTATATACAATCTATACTCAAACTATAAAGCTAGAATTATCACTGTATATAGTCTTACAGAACAAATTACTCTTTTCTCAAAAATTAAACAAGGAGAAATATACTTATTACTACTTTGAAAAATTTATTATAACTCTATTCTAACTTTTATTAATAACAAATATCAAAACAGTTTTCTTCAAATCAAATCTTCATTTCCAATTGACCAAATTTTTAACCAAAAATTATCTCTACTAACAATATCTCCTCTAGCTTTTATGGATGACATAGTATAGTACTGCAAAAATCCAACAGATCTCCAAAACCTTCTGAATAATATTACTAAACTTTATCGGATAAACAATATCTAAGTCAACTCAAATAAATCTAATTTACTACATATTTCCTCTAACAAAACAAAATCTACTCCACAACTTCAAATTCTTTTTAATAACTAACAAATACAACTTTGCAAATCAGAAGAAACAATTAAATATCTTAGTATCTATTATGATAGCCAAGACTTAACAAAACCAACTCTTCAAATAATTACTAACAAAATTCAACAATTTTGCAAACTAATCAAATTTAAAAAACTCTTACCAATACAAATTATATTA
>CAJVPM010002097.1:0-10533 GCA_910592325.1 Scutellospora calospora | reverse complement strand
TAAATCATAGCAGAGTCGATGTTGAGATCGCTAGAAACGATTATTACTCGTTACTGCACTGTATTACATACGCAAAAAAGATTCTATCTATGCAAGTTCCGAGATTACAATTGTAACTAGTACTACAGACACAGAATTCCCAGATTTCTCATGAGAACATTATTAAAAGTCTGTATTACAGCTTAATTTTTTACTGTTCATTATTATTATTTTTCGTTCAAAGTAAAAAAAAAAAATACAGTAATTGTGTTCTAACTACAGTATATGTTAAATTTTTTTTAATCAATAGTTTAAACGGTTATACCATATAGAGTACCAGGACCAGTGTTCAAAATCAGCGTGTACAGCATTAATATTAATTTGTGAACATAAATTTTCTACAAAAGAACAGTAAAATAATATTAGTGTTCTCATAAGTTAGTGATATAGGCGGTAATATGAGTAAATTTGGCCTGCTTTAAAGATAAAAAATAGATAATTCCGAAACATTCCGATTATAATTAGTAAAAATTATTTTGAGAATATAAACTAATACTTGAAAACACCTAATGGTAGTATATTGTTCATGAGAACAGTAATTAAAGCCGAGATTTCGAACATTGATCATGCATATAATCTTAATTCTTATTCGAATTATTATTGGCTAATACTGTATATATCCGTTCCAATAAGATAATCGTTCCAGTGAAAAATCATCAAAATTATCACTGGAACCACTGGAATACTGGAAAAATCTGGATGTCCAGTTAGGTTCTAGCTTCCAGTCAACAACACTGCCTGCATGAGTGTCATGATTTTCTATCATATGATGTGCGCTGTATAAATATAAACAAATCTTGATAACAACTGGTCTTTCAAAATAAAAAATGCATGAATACTTTAATCGCGCGCTGAGTAAATGGAATATTGTTGGATTTTTAAGTGAATGCAAGTTGACAACTATAAGATCGAAGATAGGACTTTACCTTAAATGTCTAGAGACAATCATTAATACTGAAAAAGGCAAAAGGCACAAGAAAGCGGAGAACCTGATCAAAAAGTATAGGGAGGTAGGAAATTGTTTTTGTTTTTGTAAGAAATTGGTGGTGTAGCGAAGACCTTTCGAGCTCGTCATCATTAAAGTCTTTTAAGCCAGACTACGAAGCTAGAAATGGATCATAGATGACCTTTTAAGCTTGCCTGATGTTTAAGCCTTTTAAGCCGACCCAATTCTAGCCCCACTGGGAAACAGGTGACCTTTTGGATGCCTTTTAAGCCGATCCGGTAGGATGGAACCAGGAATACGTTATTTAAGAATATCACTAATTGTTCAAGTTTTATGTTAGGGTGATAAAGCTGACTACAAACTTGCTAAGGACTGGGAGTTAGAAAAAATGCCGATTAACATTCAGAATACATTTTCGAGCTGTAATCAAACAATTGGTATCGTCAATGATGTTAATGGAACATCTAAAAAAAGAGAACAAAAGGAGGTGCAAACAAGTAATTTTTAACTAAAAGTTGAGAATAAATCAGCCGAACTAATTATTTTATGTTTTAATATTTTTAGAATAATTATGAAGATCAATACAAGAAAAGAAAAATTCAAACAAAAAGCGGAATAATAAATATACTGAATGATCAGAGATATTTTGAAGAAATAATAGATGATGTATCAGATTTGGATATCGATGCTTTTGAAAGTTCCTCTAAAGTAGGGTCTCTTAGTGGTTTACGTAAACCAAATGATGAGTTGGTTGTTCAAGAGAATTTTGAATATAACGAAGAGAAAAGGGATATTCAAGATGATGAGGTAAAGTAATTGTTTAAAAATACTGCTTCATATTCAATAATTAATTGTATTATCGAGACATTATTTAATGCTATTGCTAACTCATTAGCAGACACCTTCAGTAGCTCCAAGTACCATCAAAACAGAAAGGATTGTTGTAAATATGCAAATTCTTATCTATAGTGCACAGTTTCGGGAATATATTTAATAATATTTTATTTATTTTTATAGGAATCAAATAAAAAGACACTCCAAGACTTGCTCGGTATTAAATATTCAGAAAATATGCAATTAATTTGCCAATATCACGATAAGACATACCCAGATGAAATCTTACTTGATTTACGTCCCAACTCAATATTTAGCAAGGAACTTCCCTTAGATATTTTGTCGCCATATCTAAAGAAGCTCGATGATAAAATCGAGAACTTGATTCTATCCCACATACATGAATTCTTGACCCAATTTTTCAAACAAAATTTGACGGGCGAAGATTGGCACACAAAGATTGATGATCTGCAATGTCAAAATTGTAATGATTTGTTAATGGTATCAGTCATACGAATTTTGCGTAGAACATTACCACCATTGTAAGTACAAATTTTTTTCATTCTGCCAATAAGTATGCTTTATTTATATTATTGACTTAAGTTTTTTTTTTAGTATTATAGCATTTTCATTGGGACCAAGAAATCCTCTTTTGAATTTGACGACACTGGAAAAACCGCATTTAAACAACTTTGTACATCCCTGTTTACAAACTTGTTTATGGTATATTTCATCCATAAATTATGAGTTTGAAGAGATAAGAACAGAAAATTATAAAAATCAATGCGCGGACGGAGTTGGCTACTTAAATACTGCTGATAAATACTAATTGGTATATATAGAAAGTTCAAGGCTAAATGCAGATAATGACAAAGAGATTGCTGAGGTAAAACCTAAGTTGGGGGCAAAGGGAAAAGGGAGGGTTTATATAGCTTTTTACAATTAAGAATAAGAATGGTAGAAACAGTAAGAATGGTAAGAACGGTAAGAATAGTAAGAACGGTAAGAACGGTAAGAACAGTAAGAACGGTAACCGTTTCTAAGTTGTTTCTAAGACAACTCTAAAACTATGAGTTCTACAGTTATAAAACATAGCTCATTTGAAAGATCTCTTCGAGCTGGATCTAATGGTAAAGTCTAATTCTAATTTTAGCTAATAAGTTATTAAGAAAAACGCTAATAACTAAATCTAAATATATATAATATATAAAAATATAATATTTAAGAAATATGCTAAAACCTATTTTATAACAGTACTTAAAATAGTTTTTGTTTCTTTAACACCAAGCTAATTATAACTAGGATTTAATTTAGTTAAAGAGATATTTTTGTAAAATGCTTCTGCAAGTATTTTTATATTTTTAATATAGAAATAATTATTAAATATTTTATTAGTATTACTTTTATTCTAGTAGATTTCTAATAATAAATTATAATAGCTATTTTTTTTTTTTTATTGTTATAACAAAACTTTAATACTAGTTAATTTTTATTAGATTATTTGTAGATTTATATTAGTTAGTAAGAGTATAATTTTTTTTTTAAATTCAGCAGCCATGCCTCAACTTTATTCAAACAATTTGCAAAGCAAACTTTTTACATTCGAATTTACATTCTTATGTATCTGACTATTAAGCTGAAACTCACTTAGTTACCCAAATAGTACTTATGTGCAGCATGCTATAATTAGTCTTTTAAATCTATACTATCAGATTTGGTTACCCAAACCCTCCTGTGCTTCAGATAGTCCTAACAACCCAAAAAAAAAAAAAAAAATTGTTATTATCTAAAAGCTCTAAAGCTAACTAACAAAGAAAATCTTGCTCTAAGTTAAAAACTTTGTTAAGTAGTAACATAAAAAAATAGGCTATATAAAAAAAAGAAATGAAGAAAAATAAAGTACCCTTTAACCTAGACTAGGTTCAAAAATATTAAGTCAGCAGACTTATAACCTATCTCAAATTATTCTCACTCTAACATTATAATCTATTCTTATTGCTTTATAATAGTATATCGATAGTATATTAGCATAGAAAAAACTCGTATTTTCATGAAAAATCATGAGTTATAATATTCATATGATTGGCTAATTTATGTAGATCCAAGCATAATTATTGACCAATCAAATTAATTAAAAAATCTTTCAATACATGAAATAAAATACAAAATAAATTTATTATTAATGAAAGTGAAACTTTTTCAATACTAAAGTCATTCTATTCTATTTTTTTAATCACTATATTTCATTAAAAACATGTTGTTATATCTGATATGTTACTACTCTTGGTTTAAACTACCATGATTAGACCACACTATCATATATACTATACTGGAGATCTTAGTTTTCTTTTCTATTTAATAAATAATACATATATATATCTTAGTTCAGGTAAAATAAATCTTGCTAAAAGTTTGATATTACTTGGCCTGTTTAATAAATATATAAAATTTTATATTAATAATACTCATAGTTTAGCAATTTGTAAATCTAATACACATTTGCTTAATAATTTAAACATAGTAGAAACTCAATAAACTCTACTAATACCAAATGTTCTACCTTTATTCTTATAAAAACTTTTTGAGGAAAGTGATTGAAAACGATTAAAAAAGATTTTCTGTTAAAGATACATTTAGTGAATAAATTTTATTAATTGATCAAAGTATATTTAGTATGAAACTTATAGTTAAACAGATTATGAAAATTCTGGTTTTTAGACTACTATCATATATCAAATTTCAATTACCTATATAAATAACTCGTATAACTGTGATTTTAGAATCTATTAGATATGAGTTTCTTCTATACTTAGCATATTCATATCTTCTTATATATCTGTAGAACTAGTTTCAATAAAACAAGCAAAACAAAATACATGTTTCTACGTGTTTGTTTTCCACTAATTAAAAAGGTGAAATTTGACCTCTAATCAAAAGTTGAATTTCAAATTTTTGGTCAAATTCAGGTCGAATTAGCCAAAAAATTTGATCTATAATTAACCTATAATTAATCTAAAAACTACTAATTAGCTTAAAATTAGCATTTAATTTTAGGTTGAATAGTTAATTTTAAAATTCGACCTAAAATCAGACTTCAAATTTAGGCTGAATTTTATACACATTTGATCTAAAATCAACTTATAAATTTTGAGATTAATTTTTGGTTGAATATGTATAAAATTTAGCCTAAATTCAAAATCTGATTTTAGGTTGAATTTTAAAATTAACTATTCAACCTAAAATCAGATACTGATTTTAAGCTGATTAGTAGTTTATAGATTGATTATAGGTTAATTATAGATCAAATTTTTTGGCTGATTCGACCTGAATTCGACTAAAAATTTGAAATTCAATCTTCGATTAGAGGTCGAATTTCACCTTTTCAACTAGTATTCTGTTTTGTTTATTCCTATAGTCATATACTCAATAGAGTATATCTAAAAATGAATATGATAAACAATACTGATCTTTTGTAGGGAAGAACCTAAATTCCTCACTTTTGTTGATATTGGTAAAAGGTCAGTAAGAAAAAGCTTGTAATATATAGTTGTTTTTTAAGACTTTAAAGAGTATATAGACAAAATATTTGGTTGTTTCCCTGCTTCTTAAACCTTCTTTTACTAACTTTGTCAACAAAGAGCTTTGTCCTAAAAGTTCTTTACTAAAATTTTTTATATAAAAGCTCTACTTTCTGCTAGTTATCTTATATAATATTGCTTTTAGCTTGCATACTGAATATACAAAGAAGTTCTTAAAGAGAAGTAGAACCCTAGTTAACCTTTATAAAAACTATTATTATAAAAAGGTCTTCTTTATCATACTCTAACAAAATTTTCATTTTTTGTTTTTTCAGTTTTTTAGGAAAAAGGATCATTAGAAAGAGTTTGATATATTTATTATATATTCTGAGTAAGAGTACAATTAGTCATATATATAACTTTAATTATTATCTATTTAAAGATTCTGTTTAAAGGTTACTTACTAATTGCTATATCTAATATCTATTTGTAGTTATTCTATTTAAACTCTCTAAAATTCTGTTATCTCTAATATTAACTCAATTTATTCTTAAACTTGTATAATCTTATACTGCTTTATTGAGGACTACTCAGACTAGCTTATATCTTAGTTTCTTCTATTAAGAAAGGCTTTATCTCAAAATATTCTATTAGTCCTATTCAGGAAGAGCTTGTAGAATACTTTAATTATACTATGCTAAATTTTATTTAGACTAGCATATACTCTTATAAATATTTGTATAAATCTAGTTTCTGTTATAGCTTTCTACTAGATTTTTTTTTTTTTTTTACTTTATACAAATATCATTAGCTAAACTTTATTAATTTTATAAATTTCAGAAGTGATATATATTGTGAGAATACAACTAGCTACACATACAATTTTAGATTATCTATTTTAAGTAGTCTACCTAAAGGTTCTATACTAGCTACCATACCTAAAATCTCTTAGAAGATTCCTTATTTAAACTCTCTGACTCTATTTTACTTACTGCAAATATTACTCTTATAGTTAACTATAACTCTGTGCTACTCTACTTTAGGAGATACTCAAGCTAACATTAGTCATAAACTTTACTATTATAGATCCTAAATCTTATCTAAATAAGTCACAACTTCAATACTTCCTAACAAATAAGTATTATAATATCTAACTATACTATGCTATATTCCAATCTAGCTTGTATATACCCTTATTTAATGTTTGTACAAACCCAGTTCCAGCCATGACCCTCTACCAGTTTAGATTTTTGTATTCTTCTAAATATTTTATGAGGTAGATTCTTCTAATTTAGTTAGCTACTAAGCCAAGTTGGTATTGCTATAATACCTAATATCATAGATATACTCGTATCTACTCAATCTGCATCTTCATACTCAGAAATCTTTACTAGATCAAATGTTAACTAGCATGACTATTGAAATCTATACTACTTCATCTAACTCAGGATTTCTACTATGCAGATTCTCTGTCTGTAGATCTTATCTCGATTTATTTATATTATACAACTCTAATATTTTGTCATATTTTCAATATCTAAACAACATTAGTGCAATATGATTTATAGAGTTACAACTCTCAAAAATAACTAGAGTTTACTATAAGTTAAATACAGATGTCTAGATAATTATTCAATTCTGTTAATAGTGGGATTTGAACTCTAGACCTCTTGTATAGCAGTCTGATAATCTATTTACTATACTAGATTACTGGACCTATTTCTACTAGATTAGATTTCTGTATTTCTAAATATTTCATAAAACAGATCTTTCTAAATTTAGTTAGCTCTATGCTAATTTGGTATTTGCCTTATTTGTATTTGTTCGATCAATATCTTTTATATACAAACTTCATTTTCAGATCAAGCATTAACTAGTATAACTATTAAAATCTATACTACTTTATTTAATTTAAAATTTTTACTATATAGATCTTCTGTTTATAGATTCTATCAAAATTTATTTATATAATATTATGTCATATTTCTAATATCAAATTAATATTAATGCAATATAATTTATAGGATTATAACTTTCAAAAATGAACAAGATCTATTATAAGTTAGATACAAGAGTTTAGGTAATTATTTAAATTTGTTGATAGTAGAATTTGAACTCTAGACTTCTTATATAGTAATCTGCTAACTTAACTACTACACTAAGATAGCTAAACCTTGCTATTTTTTTTTTAATTTTTTATTTGTTAAGGCTACTTCTTTGGCTTATTAGATTTTATTAATTTGTAATTATAGAGTTAATGTAGTAGTAATCTTCTAAGGTTTTATAGTTATATGATAAGTATACAATAAGCTATACATACAACTTTAGTTATTATCTAATTTAAATAGTCTACTATATAGATGATTGACTATCTGTTAATTCTACACTATGCTACTATATCCGCAATCTGCTTGTGAGTTACCTATTTAAATACTCTGATCGTTAACTCTTTTCCTCATTTCAAACTAATATCACCACTATATATGACTACTTAAGCTAGCTGACTTATCAGTGGATCTATTTACTACATGATTTAGGTCCTCTTAGAATGCATATTATCTAATATATTATAAGCATGCAGAGCTTTTTTTTTTTTTTTTTTTTTAATTAAAGGCAGCTTACTTTGCCGACAGATTTTATTAGTTAATATATGAGATCGTCTGTTGATAATCTCCTACAGTTTGTAATTACATGAAGAGTATACAACCTGCCACATGTACAACTTTAGTTATTATCTAATTTAAGTAGTCCACTATGCAGATAGACCTGTTTGGTTCTACACAAGCTACTATACCTGTAATCTACTTGTGAGTTACCTATTTAAACACTCTGTTCACCTAACCAATACCAGAACCAACTAACGTTACTATAACACCTAACCACTTAAGCCAGCTAGCTCATTGCAGATCCATTTACCTAACTCAGCTTAGGTCCTCTCAGGATGCGTATTGCTCAACATATTATGGCACGCAGAGCTTCAGTTAACCTCATAAGCAATCCTACTAAAGCGGTCTGTGCTCATTTCACGAATTCACCTAGCTTAGACTCTTGCAGATATTCGTACAACTCCAGTTCCTACTGTGGCTCTCCACCAGTTTTCTATGTCTATCTTCTCGGATGTTTCACAAGGCAAATCCTCCCAATCCAGTTAGCCTCAAGCCAGGTTGGTATTACTGATCCTCCCCGTAGAACGGATTTATGCGTACTCAACTTGATCAGCATCTTTTGACGATAGTTTCTTTTCTGGATCAAGCGTTAGCTGGTGTAACTATCGAAAGCTGTACTACTTCACCAACTTGGGATTTCTACTATGCAGGTCCTCTGCTCGTAGATCCTATCAAAATTTATTCGTGTAACATTATGCTCTCTGAACATTCCATCACACTTCCAATATCTGAATGATATTGGTGCAATGTGATTTACAGGGTTACAACTCCAGAAACGAACAGGGTTTACCGTAAGTTGAGTACAAAGGTCTGAGTAATTATTCAAATTCGTTGACAATGGGATTTGAACCTCAGACCTTTTGCATGGTGGTCTGGCAACCTAACCACTACACTAAGATCACCAGACCTGATACTATTTTATATAAGCTAAATAGTATATATTATTATTATATTTATACTGTAAAAAGAATTGTATTTGTTCTGAATAAATATCAACTGATTCACCTTTATAAGCAATGAATTTTGCTCTGATATATAAAAGATTAACATAGCTAGAGACAATCTTTAATCTATATATTTCTGATTCTAATTTTAATCATCCATATTATGTAGCAACTTTATCAATTGATGATAAGAATAATTCATAGAGAGTTATATAATAATCTTTTAGATTTTGATAAATATTTTCTAGAAATTGTATATTTTTATATATCAGTTTTATTATCTCATCAGGATATCTTTTCAATTCTGTTATAATATTTGTATTAATTTTATTTGCTATATTAATATATACTATTAAATCTTCATTTTTAAAATTTTTAGTTATCTTTAAACTTCTATATACTTTTTTATTTAAAAGTAAAAGAACTTTGTCTAGTAATAGTTTGCTATCCTTTTAATTAACTAAACTTATCCTATATTCTAACTACATATTTTTTATTAAAATATATATGAGTTCTGGTTCTATTGACTAATCACTTATTAGATAAGAATCTAATAAACTATTCATCCTTTTGAATAAATAGCACTAATAAGCATATAGTAAACCATAATCAAGACAATATTGCCTAATATGAAGAGAAAGATAAATATTTGACGATATTAATTTTGGACCATAATTCTCCTCAATTAACTTAGCTATTTTTATTAATCATCTATATACTTTGTCTAGGTTATTTTGTTTGACTATTCAACTTATTAATAAATTATATATACTAATAAAATTAAAGAGAATTTCTCTATCTTCAAGTTTTAGCATATCTTATATGCAAGGAATAGCATAAACTTGATAAAAAATTTTCTATTAATCTGCAGTTAATTAGCTAAATCCTTCTAACTCTTGTACTATTTTTGATAGAACATAGCCTATATCTGCTAGAACTTTAGTATTTAATATATATTTTTCAATAATTTTAAGTTGTTCTTTGCTAAGTTTATTATTATTCAATAAACATTGCTTTATTATTTATTTTCTGATACCTAAGAATAGACAATATATTAGGTTGACAACTATAAATTTAACTAGATTAAAATATTTTAGCTAATATAATTCTAACTATTTTATTTCTGTTTTAGATACATGATTATCTCTTTTCTGTTAATTTATACAATTTAACTATTCTTTTACTGCATCAAAATATTTTGTTATGTATACTGAATTAAACTATTCATCTATATTTTCAAAACTAATATAGTGACTTCTTTTAGATAAATTATTATATATTGCATATTTTAAACAGTGATGACATTTCACTATATGACTTGTATGACCACAAATCTTTTTTGTAGCTAGAACATCATTTGATAATAGAATCAATATGATATAAATTTTGCATCCTTTTTTATATTTGAATATTGCTAATAAATCTATACTAGAAGCAAAATCAACTAACTTGCTAATGATTAGAGCTAGATAATTATTGATTTAATATTTACTTAGTTCATTTGAATTAGGAATAATATCTAAAATTAATATATTATTTAGTTTAAATCGTTCTTCTCTTGGTAAATTACACAATACTCTATAAAT
>CAJVPM010002096.1:0-10534 GCA_910592325.1 Scutellospora calospora | reverse complement strand
AGTATACTAAAAGAGCTAAATTTTGCAGACTTAACAAGCTGTAGTAAAAGTAGCCCAATTCATATTTTAAACAATCTCATCAAAGAAGCCAAAGAAAAGAATAAGGAAATATAGATACTCTTCTAAGATATAAAGAAAGCTTTAATTCAGTTAGCCTTATTATACTTGAAAAAGTATTGAAGAGAATTAAAATACTAGCTAGTATAATAAAATTCTTAATAGATTTCTTTTATATAAAAAAATAAAGTTATAACTAGTTATAGATTAATACAAGAGTTTTAGCAAAAGATAATTTTGACTAAAGTAAAGTAATATCTCTCTTACTTTGGTATATTTTCTATAATCTACTACTTTATATAATTTAAAATAAAGAAAAACTGATTATGAAATAAGTCTAGAATAGCTAATAGATTTAAAATACAATAAACCCAAAAATATAGTTAGAAACAAAGAGTATTAATATATGCTAATAATACTATATAGATTACAAAGTCAAAGAAAAAGCTCCTTGAAATTATTAGAATATCTAATGAATTCTATGAACTAAACAATATAGAGATTAATAAGAAGAAATCAGAATTACTTGTATTAAACTACAAGCAAACTAGAAGTAGTAGTAACTTAATTTTATAGTTAGAGTTAGCAAAAACAAAGATATAGTATATGCAAAAAGAAGAGCAGAGGCTATCAAATATCTAAAAATTTTGATTTTAGAAAAAAAAAATAGTAAGTATAATACAAAAATTATTATAAGATAAGTAACAAAAATATATAAAGCAATTAGGTTTAAAAAGTTATTAGCTAGTTAGCTTATATATCTGAACAATAGCATATTACTATTTAATATTAAATATAGATTGCAAACCTTCTTTTTTTTTTTGTTATTAAGGCCACTTCCTTGGCTGATTAGATTTTATTAGTTTGTTATTATAGAACTATCACATGAATAGTTTCCTAAGGTTTTATAGTTACATAATGAGTATACAACAAGCCACATGTACAACTTTAGTCATTGTCTAATTTAAGTAGTCCGCCATATAGATGATTAACCATCTGTTGATTCTACACTATGCTGCTATATCTGCAACCCACTTGTAAGTTACCTATTTAAACACTCTGATCATTAACCTTTTCCCTTATTCTAAACTAATGTTACCACTATGACTAACTGCTTAAGCCAGCCAGTTTACCTACAGATCCATTCTTTGTACAGCTTAGGTCCTCTCAGAATACATATGTCTAACATATTATAAGTTGCAGAGCTCCAGTTAACCTCAGAAATAAATCTACTAGAGTGATCTGTATCTATTTTACAAATTCACCTAGTTTAGACCCTTGTAGATATTCATACAACTCCAGTTTCTACTGTAGCTCTCTACTAGTTTTCTGTATTTATTTTTTCAGATTTTTCATGAGTTAAATCTTCTCAATTCAGTTAGCTGCCAAGCTAGGTCAGTGTTATTAATCCTCCCTGTGGAATAGATTTATATGTACCTGACTCGATCTGCATCTTTTGACAATAGTTTTCTTTCTGAATCAAGTGTTAGCTAATATGACCATCGAAAGCTATATTACTTTACCAACTTGGGATTTCTACTATGCAAGTCCTCTGCTTGTAGATCCTATAAATATTTATTCATATAATGTTATGCACTTTGTCACACTTCTAATATCTGAATGATATTAGTGCAATGTAATTTACAGAGTACAACCTCTAGAAATGAACAGGGTTTACCATAAGTTAGATACAAAGGTCTAGGTAATTATTCAAATTCATCGACAGTAGGATTTGAATCCCAGACCTCTTGTATAGTGGTCTGGCAACCTAACCAGTGTTGGAAATTACATGTTCACAGTGTTTACGGTGAACATAGATTATTTAATAAAATCAAAGTTTTTGCATTTTATATTCATGTAGTATGAACATAAATTTTAATTTTAATGATTCCTTATTCATAATTTATTGATATAAGGTTCACATTTATATTAATATTAGAAAATGCCTGTGCCTCCAGCACAGGTTAAGGTTTATTTGAAATTATATGCTTCACAACTTCACATAACCTTTAATCTCTACGTAATTACATAATTTGCCTATTCCTAGATGAAAGCCTAAATTTGCACTTACAGGTTTTCACTCTGCAGCACTCATACCATTTAATAGCCGTTATGCTCACCTACTAAATTAATGTAAGCAAACTAATTTAAATGAAGTGTAATATGTTTATGAGCTTGATAATTAGTAATATAATGATTTAACTAATAATCGTTATACTCGATGCATACTCAATAAGGATTGAAACAGTTTAACCGCATAACGATAACAATTGCCTCATATTTTTAGTCAAAACTATCAAGAATAGTATATATGTATACTGTGGTATTTCTATAAGTTGAATTAAAATCGAAAGAGCGTATCACTTGTTTTTAATGTTCAGAGCCCTATTGTATCAATTAATTATCTCTGTATTTTAGTCAAGCAGATATGATCAGTCATCAAAATGCCTATTCGTCACCATGCCTTATCTCCAAGATCTTTATCCTCCGTCCTTCCTTATTATAGAGATTATTATAAAAATGATTGATTTGCTAAGTTAAAATCTGCAAGTTGTGTTTTTACACATTTGATAATTTCTAATAGTGTTATTTAATGCTATTAGAAACTAAATTCCGGAAGGTGAAAACTATCAAATGCATAAAACATGACTTATAGGTTTTAACTTGGCAGTACTTATATGATAATCGTAACATTATTACTCATTTTCTCGTCAACAGAATTCATTAAACGTTACTTTTCTATTTATTACTTACATATTAAACTAGGCAGTAAAAATAGAATTTGTATTAATAAACTAAACTACTCATTTTATCGTTACTAGATTTCTCTACTAATATTACTTCTCCGGTTCTTTATTTACACTTAAACTAAGAAGCAAGTATAGAGTTAATTCTTAAAATGAATTATTCATTTTATCATCAATAGAATTCACTATTAAATATTGCTTTTTTGTTCATTTACTTATGTGTTAAACTAGATGGTAAGTATAGACTTCTGGACTTCACTCATAAATAAACTACCTATTTTATTATTAATAGAATTTTCTATTAAGAATTACTTTTCTATTCATTCACTAATGTGTTTAACTAGACAGTTAAGTATTTCTATTAGCATGTAGTTTATTTACTTCATGAAAATATTTAAATTGCTAATGGCATAAAAACTATTAATTAATACACGTATAAAGAAAATATGAAAATTGTAACAGTATAAGACTTTATGCCTGGTGTCAGATGTGTGATCCTGAAATAACTATTAAAGAAAGAAGAAATCGGGTATAAATGTCTTATATCTGGTTCTTTGTTATCTTGCTTGATATACTGAGCGTTGATTTATTTAGTGTTTAGTGTTATTATTGAGTACTGTTTTAAAGCCTGATGGACTGCGGCTTATCTTGAAGTATTATCAAGTGCCCAATGTACTGTGGTCGAATATAAAGTATTGATTGAATCAACAGATAAAGAGAAGTCAAGTATTATTGAGATAACCCTTATATACCAGGTGATATTCGAATATATAATGAAATATGCCTGTGTATTTGTAGAGCATAGTTTGCCTCCAGTGTTAAAAATTCAGCACAAATATGTTGTGCAGAAAATTTTTTTTATACATGAATATTATTTTGTTTTTTGTGCATTTTGCATGAATTTAGTGCAAATAACAATACGTGCATAACGAATTTTTAACACAGTTTGTCTCTAACAGTAAAATCAATATTAATACAGCAAAACAGCCATATATACAATGTAAACAGAGGTTCAGATAGAAATGGCCCTTGCATATATTTTGAGTTCTCGCAAGTGAAATATATATGTACAGTGCTGAAAAAAAGTATAATTTGTCATATGCTTTATAGAAAATATAATCAATCACGTTTTAATTTACATTAAAAATTATTAACTAATAAATATAATGAATGACAACATTTTCTGTAAAGCATATCAAATTATACTTTTTTTTAGCACTGTACGTATGTATAACCGGATGTTTCACTAATATTAGTAATTGGAATATATATATATAATGAATCTTTGTAATTAAGTTTCAGCCCTGCTACATATCGCTATTTATTCAACAACCTATTTAGGGCTATCATCGACTAATCTGGGTTTTTTTTTAGCTTCAAAATTTTACGTATAAAGTTACGACTTTTTTCTATAATTTCAATTTATCGTTATATATGAACAAACCCAAGCCAGAAAAAAGTTGGATAAGTTGATGGCAGTCCTAATTCTCTTCTCTTTTTTAAGATTTTGAGTAATTTGCGGCCTATCTTTTCTCTCCCGTAACTATTTTAAACTTTTAGTATAATTTTGCTACTAGTTTTATTTGATTGTTAATTAACTTATGCTTTTGCCTCAATGAATTTGTCAAAGGTATTCGATATATTAAATGAGTTCCAGCAAAAAATAGTAATTAGCAAACAGAAGCATTTTTACTCAGAACTGAAACTTACAAACCTTGTATTTAATAATGATAAAGAATGAAAAATTCAAATACCATTAAATATATATGTAACAAGAATTTGGATCAGTATATTGCTGATATGAAGCTTTTGAATCTCTAAAATGATAAGTGAATAAATGGAATGAATAAATAAAATAAATAAAATTTTGTTATTAAAATAACTTTTGTTTCTAAATATTATAATTATTAAATATTTAAATGAAGTGATGAAATAAAATAAAAATAAAATAAAAAATAATGAATTAATAAATTTGGATCCTATGATTTCATAGTAGGCTGAGAGATAAAGGCCTTTTATAAATTACAATATGTAGTAAAAACTTTGAATTCTAAGACTTTTCTGTTTTATACTTAAAGCAAGACGAACAGAAAACAAGATAGCATCCATCACATTCAAATAAGTTAGAGCTTACAAGAAGCCTTTACTACTCATAATTTTATACTATCAACAATCATATATGGTTTTCAAAATTCAGATTAACAAATATGCTAACAAGTTATAATACTTGTTATTTATAGTTACAGCTACTACATACTTTGTTAACCAAGAAAAAAGAAAAGTAAGACTAATATTAAAATAATTAAAGAGAATAATAAAAAAAAATAAAATAAAATAAAAATAATGTTTTGATAAAAATTAATAATGAAAAGGGATTTGAGTAAAAGAGATAAAAGAAGGCAAGAAGAGGATAAAGTTATTAAGAAGGAGAGGTAGAGATGTTAAGCAGAAAGTTTTTTGTCATTAAATTTAAGAGTATAAGAAAAGAAAGAAGAATATTGTTTTTGAAATAAAGAGATCATAGTAGAGAGATCAAATTTTTAGAGATGCAAAAGTTTGTTGTAAATATTGTAGTATTTTCCAAGTAATTAAAAATATTAATTTGTAATTTCTATTTCCAAAATTTTATTGGGTCTTTATACCTACATGTTTGGCTCTTAGGAAACCCTTTACTAGCAGGACATTTATCCTCCTGTGGATTGCAATAAGCTGTGAGCTATAGTTGTATCCTTACGCCTACCTAATTTGGCTCATGAGGTACACTTCACTATCAGGTTATTATTCTTCTTGTAGGGTTGCAGTAAGCTGCGAGCTATAGTTGAGTCCTTATGACTACCTAATTTGGCTCATGGGTACTCTTCACCATCAGGGTATTATTCATCCTGTGGGGTTGCAGTAAGCTGTGAGCTATCCATTTGTTATTGTTATTGTTATCTAGGAATATTACATCTGAGAATTCTTATCATCTAGACATGTTTCATCTGGGTATTGTAGAGAATTTGTTTTTAAAAGAAATTAAATCTAAAACTTTTCATTAATATGTACATAGTAGAACTTTCCAAGCATTAATGTTCAAGGGTACTTAATTGAATCTTCTCAGCTTGATAAATTAAATTAAAATTTACTATGTTTTTGAGGAGTAACAACATACAAACCACTAGTCATATCTTGCTCAGAATTGACAAACTGTAAGTCTTTTTATGCAATAGCCTTTTGCAAAGGGTAGAGACATTCTCGCCATCAGCTCACTTTTGCTCAGAAGTAGCAAACTGTTCTTAATAAATCTGTAATAATCTTTAAGACTTTTGAAATAAGGTAAAGCTAGCTAACCTTCAGTCACTTTTACACAGAAGTAACAAACTGTCTTGAATTAAATGAAGTAAAATAGAATGTTCAAAGTAATATTCATAATGTTCTAAGTCTATATCTACAATAGGGTTGGGTATAAGCATCATCCAAGATAATAATCTACAAGAATATATACATATGCAAGTCACATGTCCAAGGTAAAGTTGTTTAAACTCTATAAGGTATCTAAGAGTTTAGTTGCACTAAGTTTCTAAAACTCACTTTTTTTAGTTACTATAGGTATGTGATAACCTAAAAGTAATGAGTTTTGTGGGGGTCATCTATCATGTTAGAGGTAGGAAAAATTTTTAAAAATTTTCGCCTATATGGCACAGAAAGAAAAAGATATTTTACAGATCAATTTCATAAAAGCTATTCCAGAAAAGTATTCGTACTATGTAACCTTGACTTGGTGTCTTAAGTAAAGTTGTAGACCAAGTCTTTATGGTTCTAACTGATATTTTAACGTTAAAATCCGTTTGCAGAAAGCTGAGATATGATGATTTTCATAAACATCAAAACTATATATTTCTTCTCTTCTTGAGTCTTCTCTAAGAAAATCGTTTTTGAAAATGCTAATAGAATTTTAAAGCCAATTTGCAGGCCTGAGAAGCATTTTAGTACTAAGATATACCTTAATAAAAGTTGTAGAGTAGGTTCTTGTAAGTAGAATGGAATATGTTTTATCCTTATATATTCGATTTTTATGGAGATTATAGCAAAATACAATAAGTAATTGTAAATCGTTCTAAGAAATTTCTCTTTGGATTTTCTTTTGGGATAAGATGTACTATAATTCTGATAGTTTATTCATGGTTTTATCATTATCTGCTCATGTTGAATAATATACCAGATAGAGGTCTTTCATTTCCTTTTCTGCCAGAAGGCACCAAAATATTACAAGTGGCATAGCTTTCTTAATATATTACAAGTAATATAAGATACAGAAGAGTGACTTCCAATAGTGTCAAAGTAAAATATCACATCACTATGGCAGTTTGTTTAAAGGAAGCATTTTTGTCAAGGCCAAGATATACTTTATTAAAGAATTAATAGAGGACTTTGGACTTTATTGAGTACTGTATTATTTTAGAACTTGATAAAACTAATACAAGAACTATTAGAATTTTACAAAACTTTACAGGACTGTATACAGAACTATACAAAACTATACAGAACTACTTTACAAGAGAGAAGAAAAGCTAGGATTTATATATCTTTTTTCTAAATATCTTCAAACATAGTTAACTGTCATCAAACGTAACTAAACATTATCAATCGTAGTTAAACTTTATTAGATGTAGTTAAACGTCATCAAATATCATCAAATGTCATCAAACATAGATGTTACTCAAAATATAAATTCTAAGATAACTCAAGAACTACATATGCTACAGATATGATTTATAGCTCATTTTGAAGGTCTAATCGAGCTACATTGAATAGTATAACCTAAATCTATTTTAGCTATTAAGAATTCGAAAGAAATGCTAATATATAAATCTAAATATCAAATATAATATAATAATAAATAATTAAGAAAATATGCTAAAGTTCATTTGATAATAGTAGAATAGCCAACTGGCTCTCTTCAACTTAAGCAGAACTAGATACAATATGAGCAACTTTGCTAGTAGCTTCTGCTGAATTAAAAGTGAGAATATATTCTAATAGTAATGTAGTAATAAAGGAAATATAAGATTTTAAAAGCTGACTAAATATAAAAAGTATGTTTAAAACTAAGAACTATAGCTTAATTAATCAGATTATAAATTGCTACAGAACTAAAAATATTGATTTGAAGCTAATTAAAGTCAAAGGCTATAGCATGAATTACTAGAATGATAAAGCTAATGAGTTGGTAAAAGAAAATCTTTTATCTAATCTAGTACTAGAAGTATAGGATATAACAACAGGTAGCATAAGAGTAGCAACAACTTGAAAAAGCAAGCTAATAGATAGTTCTCTCAGATCTTTCATTAATATAATCATATCAAACTACTCTTTTACAGATATAAACAAATTCAATATTTTAAAAATTCATAGGGAATTTGTAGAAAAAGACAAAGTCACTATGACAAAAGCTAAACTTAGAAGATGTGAAACAAAGATAACTCAATAAGAATAGTTAAAGAAATAACTAAAGAATATGGAAAGGAAATCTTTGATAGAAGTAGTAATTCAGTAAAAAGATTTGAAAGCTATATCGATAAAATAATAGCTAAAATTTTAGATGTAGAAAGTGAAATAGTTACAGTAGCTAGAGAGTGGAGAAGTGTATTAGAAAGAGCAGCAATGCATGAAGGAATGGAAAATATCAAAAAAGTAATCGAACGAGAAAATATAAGTATTGCAACTAATGAAAAGAAAAATGAAAGTAAAGAAATCATTTTGTTACAAGAAGAAAATATGCAGATAGAAATTACTAAAATTATAAATAAAGCAGAAATAGAAACAACAGAAGAAGAGATGCAGATAGCAGATAAGTTAAATAGCTAAGAAGAAGTAGAAGGAATAGAAGAATTCGAGATTAGACAAAATGAACAAATAAATATAACAAGCGAGAAAGAAACAAACAGAGATATGATGGAAATAGAAAACAAAATAAACGAAGACAAAACAAAATACCTATGCAAAAAAAATATAGAAAAAAGAAAAGATGTAATAGAAGATGCAATAAATATATCACTCGAAAAAAGCATATGGGTACCTAGTAAAGATAGATGTAAAAAAAGGAAAAACGTAAAGGCAAAAGTAGCAGCTATCAAAGTCCTAGGAAATAACGAAGAACATAAGAAAAAGTCTCTAAAGTGGTCTATGGGAAGGAACATATATATCAAAGATATAAGCAAAAGATTTGAGAAAGGGAATCTTTGATATATTGTTAGGTTTTGTTACCAAAAAGGTTATGAAGAAGCAAGATTTATACTAGAAAATAAAAAAGAGGAATACAAGCGAGCTAAATTTATAGTAGAAGAAAAGATAAAAGAAAAGACAAACAAACCAATGTAAGAAAGTTACAAGAAGGAAGATGAAGATTTTAAAAGAAGAATTAAAAGAGAAAACCAAGTAGCAAAAGAACTAGAAGAAATTTTCAAACAAAGAGAAGAAAAAAGTAAGGAAATAATTAAACAGCAAGAACCCTTAAGAAAAGACAAAAATATATCGAAACAAGACAATGAAGAAGTACTACAATTAGTAGAAAATAGTAACAAGATAACAATTTAGGATCTCCTAACATAGACGAAAAGAACTCAAGTATTTGAAACAGTACACTTCATAGGAAGGGTTGAGCATATAGAAATAATAAGAACTATATATGATAAGACAAGAGCAGAAGTTAAATTCAAATCAGGAACGTACGATGAGAAGAAAATAGAAGAAACATAGTGCTTACCATTTATGGATCAACTTCTAGTAAGAATAACACTAAGTACTAATAACCAGAACATGCTCTATGAAAGAAGCAAATATAGTCTAAGATTGCTAGACTTACCTGAGAATACAAATGAAGTACTCCTTTAGAGACAAGTTAAGAAAACAGGAGCGAAAGTACTTCATATATTTAAAAACTCAAATAATAACAAAATGGGAAGTGTAACAGTTTATTTTAAAGAAGAAAAGGACAGGGTAAGTAGTCTAAAGTTCTCAATGTATTACTATAACAACAAACTACAATGGTTAGAAATAAGGAAGCAAGAAACAGAAACAACAAGTAATACAAAAATAGAAGAACAGGTAATAGTACAAAGGAGAAGTGAGAAAAGTTTAGGGAAAAGAAGAGAGTATGAACAAGAACAGGAAGGGGAGTACTCAAAATATGTAAAAACAGAAAACAAATATAGAGAAGATGACAAAAAAGAAGCAAAGATCTCATTACCAGAGAATACACAAAGAAATGAATGGAAAATATACAGTATGAGCAAGAGAAATATAAGTAAGAAAGAAGAAGATCTTTATGAACAAAGAAAGGAAACTAATCTTAGAAAGTAAAATAGATATAACACAATTTCAAGAAGTGAT
The DNA here is from genome assembly GCA_910592325.1 of Scutellospora calospora. Classification (NCBI taxonomy): domain Eukaryota; kingdom Fungi; phylum Glomeromycota; class Glomeromycetes; order Diversisporales; family Gigasporaceae; genus Scutellospora; species Scutellospora calospora. The sequence continues at coordinate 359 of CAJVPM010002096.1, read as the reverse complement.
AGATCAAGCTTCTAGTTAAGTGAGGATATGTCTCTAAACTACATAATACAACTCGCCCAAAGATTAGAAGAAAAGTTCGACTTTTTGGAGCTAAAGGCTCCAAACTGCTCCTAACTTGTCGCACTAGTTGAATTAAAGAAAGCCCTAGTCATATAAGAAGGAAAACTTGTATGTCAACATAAGGGCAAACAGAGTTCAAACCAAAAAGGAGAAAGAACAAAAGGAGTTAAAAAAGAATTAGAAGCAATGGAAATGAGAAGAGAAATTAAAATAGCAGTTCATAATATCAATGGGTTAAAGGGCAATAGACACAAAATAGAGGCGATAGTTGAAAGAATAGAAAAGAATGAATGTGATAT
>CAJVPM010002095.1:0-10534 GCA_910592325.1 Scutellospora calospora | reverse complement strand
AACAAAGTTATCTGCTGGTTTACTGAAATTTTCTGGTCAAATTTTTTCGAAAGATTATGGAAATTTCGATGCGAAGTTTTCCTAGAGTGGGAAAAAAGAAACAATATAGTGTCAAAGAAAAAGAAGAAGAAACGGAAGTTCAAGGACCAGTTTGAGCAGGAGAGGTATCAAGCAGAAAAGGAAAACCTAAATCCTGCAGAAAAAGAGGCTATAAAATCACCTAATACTAAAGAAAAAAGGATCCAAAAAGAAGCTGAAAGCAAAATTGATAAGTGTATTACAGAGGGTACGAAAGAAAGTTGGTTAAGTTTTAAATATAATTAGTTAGGCATTCTTGATACAGGCGCATAGTAGCCTTCTGGAGATCCTTAGAATATGACCCTGCTTAGGTATTCTATTCTTCGGGGAAGATAATTTACTATTGCGACAAATCGCACTTGGGCACTTTAGGCAGCCGAGTGAGTCCTAAATTATATAAAGAGGGCAATTTTATAGTTAAATTAGTTTAGCTTATATTCTTGTTGTAATATTTTATATATTTTCTCTTAATAAATAATGGGCAAGATCGCCTAAGTACAAAAAAAAAAAAAAATATACTCTTCTTTATTATCTATATATAAAATTATAAAAGATCTATATATTAAACAAAAGTTAAAAATATTATACTGCTTCTTCAACTATTTTAGACTATATAAGTTTAGTATATAGAATAATCCTAAATATAAAATATATACTTATATTCTCTATTATAAGTTAAAATTATATTAATAGTATTTAACTAATAATTCTAAATATTAAATATATATTTGTATTTTCTATTATAAATTGTAGTTATATTAATAATATTTAACTAATAATATAATAAATTATTTTTATTATTATATTATTAGAATTAATCTAGATCTAGTATAATTATAGTTCTCAAATTTATCTTGCTTTGTTTTAATTAGCTAATTTTATATTATACAATATATTTATTTGTAATCTACTAATAAATTTTTTTTTTTTGTTATTAAGATAGTTTACATTACTGAAGAAATTTTATTAGTGTTGTTAATAGAATTATATATTAATAATCTTTACTGTTTGTAATTACATGAAGAGTGTACAATAAGCTATATATACAACTTTAGTTATTATTTATTTTAAGTAATTTACTGCATAGGTATTAGGCTACCTAATTGGTTCTACACTATACTACTATATCTATAACCTATCTGTGAGTTACCTATTTAAATACTCTGTTTATTAACCTATATAGATCCAACTTAATATTACTACAACACCTAACTACTTAAGCCAGCTAGCTTTTTATAGATTTATTTATTCAGAATAGCTTAGGTTCTCTCAGAATATATTTTATCAGATACATTGTTAGTATTGCAGAGCCAATTAACCATGAATCAAACCTACTAGAGTAGTTTATATTTATTTTATGAATTCACTTAGCTTAGATCCTTATAGATATTTGTATAACTCTAGGTTCTACTGTAGTCCTCCACTGGTCAGTCAATCTAGTTCTTTTCCAGTATTTAGCTAGTTTTAATTATTTTTCATCTGGAGACCTCAAAGCCTTCTACTTTTATTAGACTGAGTTTTTTTTCTAAATCAAACTTTAGCTAATATAGTTTTGTTAGAAAGCTATATTACTTTACTAACTTAGAATTTCTATAATACAGATCTTCTGCTCATATATTCTATTATAATTTATTTAGGCAGCTATTATACATACCCCCCAAATTTGTTAACCATACCCCATGAAATTACAATTTTTCAGAACTTTGAATGAAGATATATTGATATCTACCTGACCAAATTCGATGAAAATTTTTTTATTCTAATTCTACATATTTATAGAATTCGAACAAAAAAATTTTCATCGAATTTGGTTTGGTAGTTGCTGAGATATATTTGATCAAAGTAGACATTTAAAAATGTCTATTAAAATTAAAGTAATCTAAAGTTTTTAAATTTGAACAAAGATATCTCAACACCTACCTGACCAAATTCTATTAATTTTTTTTATTTTAATTCTACCATTTTGTAGAATTGAAACAAAAAAATTTTTATTGAAATTGATCAGGTAGGTGTCGAGATATCTTCACTCAAAGTTAGTAAACGATTCAAAATATCTATTAACAATTGATACTGCGCCAAAATTTTTTTAAAACTTTGAACGAAGATATCTCAGTACCTACCTGACAAAATTCTATAAAAATTTTTTTATTTTAATTTTACAGATCTGTAGAATTCATATAAAAAAAAAACTTCATCGAATTTTATTAGTTAGGTGCTGAAATATCTTTATTCAAATTTTTAAAAAAATTTGGCGCAGCATTAATTTTTAATAGATATTTTGAATTGTTTACTAACTTTGAACAAAGATATTTTGACACCTACCTGATCAATTTGACAAAATTTTTTTTGTTTGAATTCTACAAAACTGTAGAATTAAAGAAAAAATAAATTTATAGAATTTGGTCAGGTAGGTGTTGAGATATCTTTGTTTAAAGTTTTAAAACTTTGGATTACTTCAATTTTGATCAACATTTTTAACTGTTTACTGACTTTGATCAAATATATCTCAGTAAATACCAAATCAAATTCGATAAAAATTTTTTTGTTCGAATTCTGCAAATATATAGAATTAGAATAAAAAAAAATTCATTGAATTTGGTTAGGTAGATGTCGATATATCTTCGTTCAAAATTTTAAAAAATTGTAATTTTATAGGGGGGTATGGTTAACAAATTTGGAGAGTATGTATAACAGCTGCCTTTATTTATATAATATTATACTATACTTTCAAGTTTTGATCGATTTGGTATAACTCAATTTACAGGAATATACCCTCAAAAATGAACAGAGTTTACTGTAATTTATCACAAGGTCTAAGAAATTATTTAAATTTGTCAACAATAAGATTTGAATCCTAGATCTATTATATAGCAGTTCAACAACCTAACTACTATACTAGGTTATTGAATCTATCTACTAATAAAAATCTTGCTGATAGCATATTATATAAAGTAAAAATAAAAAAATAAAAAAATAAACTATAAATAATTATATTCAAAATAGTAAAGTTTTATAACCAAGTTAAGAGAAAAAAGTACAATATTATATATTATATAATTAGAACTATTATTATAAAAAAGTATAAGATTGAGTATTAGAAATATAAATAACTAGAAGCAAGAATTAAGAACAATAGAATACTTACTTCTAAAAACTAGAATAATTTAAAAATAGCTCTAAAACTCAGACTAATTTTTTCTATAATATCTATTAAGCTTTTTACTTTAGATTTATAATTATAAAATATAGCTTTTAGATAAATTCTGCTTAAAACTAGTTCTAATTTTTTTAATATATATTAATGATCAATCAAATTTAGAAGATTAATTAGAAATTTAAGCTTTATTTACTATTATAAGTAAAAAATAAGTAACTATATTAAAATTAAAGTTTATAATTAAATAATTAAAAATAGAAGTTTATAAATAGTAAAAACAAATGTTCAAGTTGTAATTATTTATAGTCTAAAAAATATATATACAGTATATAAGGTTTTAATTTTTTATTAATAAAGTTTTCTAAACTTTAATAATTTAAAAATAAAGAAAAATATTAGAATTGAATTTTTAAGTATCTTATAATCAAAGTAATCTGCTAATAAATTTATTAAAGATAGATTTACTATATATCTTATTATATAAAATATTAAAATTATATACTATTATATAACTATAAAATAATATATATAGATATTATTTTAAATTTAACTTTTTTAAAAATAGCATATTTGGTTTAAATTAATATATATATATATCTTAAAATAATATATACTTACTAATAATAAAACAATTCATATAATAAATTAGTTAGTTTATCATAAAGTATTTTAATTAGTTAGTTATAGAGACTAAACTTCTAAAAACTTATAACTCATGAGTTAAATTCTGAAAAATTTAAATTAGCTTAAATTATATGATTGAATTATTTTTTCAAATTAAGGTTTGAATAATTCAAGTTAAATAAATTAAAAATTTATTAAATATTCTTATAAAGCTGAATAAACTATATTTTAAATTACAAATATAATAGGAGTTTAAAAATTAAAAAACAGATATCTATTTTAAAAGAAATAAAAGATTGTTTTTAAAATAAGAAATTATTTATATTAATTTGTAATTATATTATTATATTTATCAAGAGAATTTTAATAATTATTAGATTATATAAGCAAAAAAAGTTTAAATAAAGACTATTTTATTTTTTTATTTCAAAATTTTAATTTAAAATACAAATATAATTTTTCAAAACTCTTTGAAATATGCTAATTTTAAAACCTCTAATATTGCTATATATAATTATTATATTAGTAATTTAACTCATAAGTAAATTATGAGTTTCAAATTTATAATTCAAATTGTGATAAGGCTACTTTTAATTGAATTTTTAGTTAATATTACTTTTAGAACTCCTGGAGTAATAAAATAAAATAAACATATAGAATGAACAAATTCTGAGTAAATCCACAAATTCTTCAAAATACCTAGCTTTGAAATAATTGCAGAAAAATAGAATTACAATTACTATTTAAAATAAAATAAAGTGTAAAGTTTGCTGATAATAAATCATTCATTTGAGTATTGATTTCTTTGATTCAATTGCTTCTAATTAAAATTCAATATGCATGTGAAAAGTCTAGAATCATCTAATCAGCATTTTTATAAAGTACACTAATTGTCTATTTGACAATCTGGAAATAGCAAGTTTAATTTATGAGTCAGAGACTTTGATATTTTATTTCAGGTGATTATAATTTTGGTTATATTTAAAGTTAGATCAAGATAATAAATTAATTTTACCAACATTTCCGAAAAATTTTATGCATCAGATAGTAATCAATTATGTAACTTAGATAAAGTTTTAGTTAATAAATTAAATATACAGGCAGACAAAATTCCCGACAAAATTGACCAATACTAACTTTGTTGGGATTAAGGCCTTGTTACGGCTATTTAATATTCCTGGAACAACTTATAACATAGTTATTGAAGTCGAGCAAAATCAGTAAACATATATATTCGTCCAAATTAGTTACTCCAGGAATAATGAAAATAGTTAATAGCTTTTGTGATTGTCCAGTCTAGTGATGCCTAACGAAACCCACGTAGTCTGACGAAACCTTATGGTTTCGTCAATTGACGAAATGACGAAACTTATGGTGTCGTCAGGCTTCGTCAGACTCAAACAGTTTCGTAAGACATCATTAGTCCAGTCTTTTACAACATAATGATAGCGAAACGAAAAGAAAACTAATTATCATGCGTTTTTAATTATGAATTACACGTCACCAACCAGATTTTCAAGCTGAGTTCGGTAAATAATAAACACAAAGTCAGGTTTTCCTTTGTCAGCACCCATTAAAATATTTTCAAATTAACGAAACTTTCACTTCTTTTATATTGAAACAAAATAGAGATACTTATTCTAAAAACAAATTTAAAGATAAAGAGCTTTTTATAGTATTAATTCATAAATGCAGTCATCTTTATGATTTTGTACGATGCTTGAGAAGGTAAAGAAAGGGTAGCTCAATCTATTACGTATAATCAGAAACGTTATCTATATATGTTTCAGCATATTTTTTATTACAAAGATAAGCCTTATATTCATCCTTTTCAACTCCAATTCCATGAAGATAACAACAACCAACATTTAGTAATCCTATAGGATGACCCATATCAGCAGATTTTTGATAATAAATAAATCCCTTACGCCAATTCATTTCAACTCCAATTCCGTGAAAGTAATATTCGCCCAAGTTATACATTCCCCAACTATTACCTAGATCAGCAGATTTTTGAAAGTAAATGAATGCTTTATGTCTATCTTTTTCAACACCAACTCCATTATGATAACAATAACCAACATTTAATGTTCCTTCACTATCGCCCATATCAGCAGATTTTTGATAATAAATAAATGCCTTATGTTCATCCTTTTCAACACCAATTCCATTGTAATAACAACGACCAACTTTATTTATTCCATTAACATCCCCCATTTCTGCCAATTTTTGATAATAAACGAATGCCTTATGTTCATCCCTTTCGATACCAATTCCGAATTCATAACAGAAACCAACACAAAATATTCCTGAAGAATGTCCCATATCCGCAGATTTTTGATAATAAATGAATGCCTTATTTTTATCTTCTTTAACTCCAACTCCGTATTCATAACAGACTCCAACATAATAAAATCCTATAGAATGTCCCATATCAGCAGATTTTTGATGATAAATAAATGCCTTATATTCATCCTTTTGAACCCATTTACCTGACCAATAACAACTTGCAAGAATTATTTGAGCCATATGATTATGTTGATTATTCAAGCACCAATTGATAATATTATCTGAATTCTGCTTATTTTTTGACTAGAAATTGATCCCATGTTTTAATAATTGTTTCGAAATTTTTTCCTTTCGAACTTCCTTCATTATATAGATTATACAATTCTGTAACAATATTACTAAAACAATCCAGAGACATATTTTCTTCTAAATTTAATTGATCTATATTAGCAGTTATTTGGATAATATTATCTGATGAAATATAGATTTTTTTCTGGTTGCTCTTCCGTTAGCGTTAGTTTAGTTGACATTGTTGAAAAAATATCTGCACGAAAATATTTGTACTACAATTGTACATTACTATTGTACTTTTCTAAATTTCTGATTTTAACAATTAACATCAGCCACTGACCAAATAGGATGTACGTATAATAACGTGAGAATTATGTAACAGAAGCATAGAAAATTTGATACGTATAATTTTATCGAGTACTCAGCCAACATTTTTCATGAACAGAATAAAGAATGGATTTACCAAATACATCTAGTTAGATTTTTCACAAGTTTATTTCATACCGATACATATCATTATATATGTGAAAATAACGTCTACAAAAATTGAATTCTAATTAACCAGATTCTGATTTGAAAATAAATTTATTTCAATTTACGTCGATTATTAATTGACGCATGTCATTTTTCAATTTTACCGATTGCATTAATGCAGATCATATTATATGTAATCAACGATAGCTTACAACAGTTTTTAATGTAATGACAGAACTTATATTGATACGAACGATGTGAATAAATAAAATTTTAAAAAATGTTTTTTTTAAGAAGTTATTCATTATATTTTATTCTTTCTTCATTAATAATTATACTTCACTTTTTTCTTCGTTAATAATTATACTTCACTTTTTTTCTTCGTAATAATTGTACTATATTTTTTATTTGTTAATGATGAATCCACAAAGTTATTCTTTTCTAACTCGTGAGATCTTCGATCGAATATTTAAAGCTTATACAAATAAAAGGAAAAATAAATGAAGCTTGATGGACAGAACACGATACAATGAATGTCTAAACACTTTAAAAAATCCAGATATTCAGTGTAACTCGATGCTTAAACATTGGGCGATTAATACTTTTAGGTTCTTCGTGTTGGTACTATAGAAGAACTTCACATACATAAACAAGGCAGAATTAATCTTGGAACCCAAGTGTGCGTGGTTGAGAATTTCTACGAAATCATTTGTGGTGCTTATTAAACAACTGAACATGGGGTTAAGAGAAGACCTAGCAAAAGGTATAACAAAAAAAAATATTAAAATTAAAATTGTTGATTTAATAATAGATACATGTTCAGTATTGTTATACAGTAGTGATCATATGTTTGGCATCACCCTAACAGGTAAACTTTGTGATCAAATAATTTCGTTAGTAAATAACAAATAATTATAATTTTTATTTATTTGGTTTATTAAATTTGTGATAATATAAAATTATCTTTTTTTATTCAGTTAATAATTAAAAACTCAAAAAAATAAAATTTTATTCTATTTTTAATGATGCATTTCTTTTGCTTATTTTTTTAAAATGTAAATTTTTGATAATTTACAAAAAAAAAAACAATCTTGATCTATTTTTTTTTAAACTATAGCCTACTATACTGTATAACCCTTATTGCTTTATAAATATCATTTACATATTGAGACACACTTTTAATAAGCTTGTTAATGTATTTCATATCTATTTCAATCCAAACCTTTTGAATTACTTTCCAAAGTTTATCTGAATCAGCAATTTCCACAGATAACTATCTTATTTGCTGATTAATCTCATTTCATATATACTCAATAGGGTTTAGATCTAGTAAATAAGATGGCTACTCAAGTAATTCAATGTTATTATAATAGAACCACATCTTGGTTTCAGTAGTAATATTTTTTTAATTATTATCTTTTGAAAATTAATATTGTTTTTGTTCAATCTATAGATTGTTTCTAAAAGGTTTTTAGTTAATATTTGTTAATACAAATTTTTATTCATTATCTCATAAATTTGTATAATGTTACTAACTCTAGAAAAAGTGAAGCATCTCTATACTATAACACTACCATTTCTATACTTTTTTATAGAGATTATATTTCATTTATTAAATAGTTCATTTGGCTGTTTATAACAAAACTAATATCTGTTAAATCTATATATCTTAAATTTGAACTTGTTAAACCAAATTATATAGTACTAGTTTTTAACTTTCTAACTCTTATATTTTTTAACAAAAATATAGTGAGACTACTAACTTTTTTTGTTTAATATTAGTTTCTTTTGCTTAATTTAAGAGAAAAACCTATTTCTTTATAATATATACTTCACAGTATCTGTGCTTAGTATAATTTTTTTATGAATTTTTATTTAGTTTTGAATTTATACTATATTAGAACATTCACTAGATACAAGCAAACATATGATCTTCTATTTATTTTACTCTGTTAATATTTGTAAATACACTAATTTTAGTAAATCTTTATAGTTCTAGTTCTTCTGCTTTATTGCATATTCTAACTACTGAAAACTAGAAAATATTTTCTTTTTTAGTAATGTAATAGAAAAAAATCTTCTTGAGTAAGACTATAAATTTATACTTGTTTTTTAACAAAAATACAAACCATAATTATATTTATAAAAGAAAGAACTAAAACAATATAAAGTATGAAAACATAGATTCTTTCTAATGATCATCAAAACCAAACTAACAGAATAACAAAAAAATTATTTTTTTTGCATTACTACCTAGTAAAGCAACTTAAAGTATTTGACTACACAAGGAATAAACTACAAAACTGTGATAAGTCAGAAGCAAGAACTGCAACAAGTCAGTTTCAAGGTTGTACTGAGCTTTTTGCTATCTAACTTTAGCAGGGCAACTTTAAGTTTGCTTAGTAAAAAAGTGCTAAAGCTGAAAAGAAGAAGTAAAGAAGGACTCTAACTATACTTATACAAGATCAAGTATATTACTACTCTCTTAGTTCTGTTTTTTTTAAAGAACTGTTCCCTATACCCTCAACAATTCAACTTTTGGACTTGCAATTGTTTTTTTTTGTTTCTTAATAATAAAAAGTAGAAATTTGGCTTATATCTGCCAAAAGATCGATATTTGTACTATCTATTATTATAATATGAATTTTTAGTAGTTAAATTTTAATATTTAAATTCTATTAATTATATTTTATTAGTATAATATTTTACTATTAATTTTAAACTATTTAGACATTTTTTGTATAACAACAAGCCATAGAACACCTTGTGTAACTCTGTGTAACTTTATATAACTCAGTATAACCTACTTGTATCAAACTCTTTAATTCAAACAAAACTGCTTTTTTAGAGTTTGTGTAATGTTAGGTACTGATCTGAAGGACCTCATTTCGAGATTTCTATCTAGGAGTTCCTAACCTAAGGTGCCCAACTTGAGGTTCCCATCTGAGATTCCCATCTGAGGTCCTATTTTAGGTTCCCAACTTAGGTTCCCATAATTAGGTTTCTATTTTAGGTTTCCAATCTAGGTTCCCATAATTAGGTTCTTATTTTAGGTTCTCAACCTAGGTTCCTATAATTAGGTTCCTATTTTAGGTTCTCATCTAGGTTCCCATAATTAGGTTCCCATTTTAGGTTCCCAATTTAGGTTCCCATACCAAGATTCCCAAAATTAGGTTCCCAAACTAGGTTCCTATACCAAAGTTTTCAAGTTTAGGTTCTTATTCTATAATGTCTAAAAAGCTATATAAACCCTGCTATTTCTACTAAGATAGGATAAGTTCAAGTTCCCTTTCTTTTCTTTAATATAAGTTCAAGTTCTCCTCTTTTTCTTTAATATAAGTTAAAGTTCTCTTTCCTTTCTTTTAATATAAATTTCTTGACTTATATTCTTTTTTCTAAAATAATAGTTTCTTTTAGTTTCTAAAAATTATCTTTTAAAACAAATCTTTTTTTTCTTAGTTAGCTTGTAATATTCAACTATTTCTTTGATTATTATTTCTTTAAGTTAGCTTGTAACATCTAACTTCTTCTTTTATTTTTTTATCTTTTTTCTTATATCTTTTATCTTCTATTATTTTATATTTTATCCTATATCTTCTTTGAATATTCTTCTATTTTCTT